>OU612060.1:58892658-58991474 GCA_914767635.1 Melanostoma mellinum
ATTTGCCATTTGTCAGTATAACCTCAAAATTTTGAATTATCATGCAAAAAAGCTAGAAATCACTGCTTTATCATTTTGTAAATATGAAACTGTTATGTTGAATAAAGAAGACAAACCAGACTCTTTGTAGTCTATGCAATGACTGACTGATTTATTGTGTAGATAAAGTCTAACAGTTAAGGTAAAGATTACATATGTTCATAGAGAGTATTATGTGTTAACTGGAAGAGTATTAGTGAGCGAATTCAAGATGATGTTTAATAATACAGTGAGTCCAAACATTTTCAATACTTCCACCTATTATTAACTAAGAATTCAAAAAGTTTTATAAAATAAAAAATTACAAAACTCTCATAGCTTCTCTAAATTTTTCAAACTTTTCTTTTTGAAGAGCTTTTGTAAAAATATCTGCAATCTGATCTTGGCTTGAAATGTATTCTAATCTAAAGAGTTTTTCTTCATATTTTTCTCGTATGAAATGAACCCGTACATCAATATGTTTGGTCCTTGCATGAAATTGGGGATTTTTAGCAAGCTTAATGGCTCCTTGGTTGTCGATGTACAATGTCGGGTGTAGTAAAACATTTGGGATCAAGTCTTCCAAAAGCGTCCTGAACCAAATTAGCTCTTTCGTTGCTTCAGATGCCGCTATATATTCTGCTTCAGTTGTGGATAGAGCAGTGCAGTGTTGTCTTCTTGACGACCATGATATTGGATTTTCGCCCATCAAAATCACATATCCACTAGTTGACCTTCTCGTTTCGTGATCACCAGCAAAGTCTGCATCACTGTAGCAAGAAAAAAAATGTTGAATTCCGTGCTTCATGAGAGTCAATTCAACCAGTTTATTTTTATATTCTAGGCCGTTGTCTGAACGCATGAATTTAACTTTGCCATTAATCTCATTTTCAACACGATTCAGAAAAGTTTCAATCAATAACGGCACTTCCGATTTTTCTTTGATGAAAAACACCTTTCTGAAATGAGAAAAATCGTCTTTGAATAGCAAGAAATATTTTGAACCCGCTATAGAATTTTCTTGCATTGGCCCACATAAATCTGTATGAATTAATTCACCACATCTACCAGCTCTCGAGCTACTAGCATGATAGGGTAGTCTATGCATTTTCCCTAAAGCGCATGCATCGCAAAAGAAATTTGGGTTGTCAATAAAACCTATATTACGCTCTTTAAGAGCATTTCGTACTTGTTTAACGTTCATATGACCAAACTTCTGGTGCCACATTTCTATTGGTTCATCAGCTGATGAAAAATTTGCAGAATGATCGTCACCAACTTTAGTTTGCGGTGTTATTACCTTGAAAAGCATTTTATATAGTCCATGACTTCGTACACCAACTGCAATAGTAGTTTCATCTTTCAAAATTTCACAGGATTTGTTGTCCGAAACTAATTTATAATTTTTATCCAGAGTACTTCCAGATGAAAATAAATTAACTTTAATTTCTGGAACAAAATATACTTCTTCCAATCTTTTTCGTTCCCAATTTTTTCCATCAAAAGCTTTAACCTCCACATGACCTTTCCCATACGCCATTATCTTTGCTCCATTTCCTACTGTTATACTCATTGGTAATTTTAATTGACAATAGTTTGTAAGCCATTCTCTTTTGTACGTCATATGATGGCTTGCACCAGAGTCCAGAAACCAACTGTCTCCACCAGCACCGCTTGCATTTAAGAAACTTGCTCCACATACAAGGGCATCGCAGGATTCATTTGATGATGAATCTAAATTATTATTAGCGAAATTTACATGATGCCGATTTTTCGCCGTACAATCTTTTTTCCAATGCCCATATTGGTTGCACTGAAAGCATTTTCCAGGTCTTCTTTTCGTAAAAAAATTTTTCTTACCTTTATGCACCATAAAAGCACTATCATTTACAATGCTGTTGGATGACGATGGCATGCCTATGGGTGATTGGTGTGACTGTGTGCTATTCATGCGTGCCTCTTCCATTATTAATCGGGACGTCAAATTTTCAATAGTCTGCTCTGACTGTGCTGTTGATTCCCAGGCACTGAAAAAATGTGAGAACTCTCTTGGTAATGACATTAGAATTTTAGTTGAAAGCATCGACACAGAAACTGTTTCTCCAGCTTCTCTGAGTTGAGAAGCAAGAATTTCTATCTTACTGATATGTGTGGCGATGTCATCTTGCGGTTCTTTTACAAAGCTGTGAAACCGTTGATGTAGCAAATTAACAGTGGTACTACTTCGGTGTTCATACACTGATAACAGTTTATTCCACATTGCATTAGCGTTAGAACAATTTATGATATGTAGCAGGGCTTGGCCACCCACTGACGTAGCAATAACCTTTTGTGCTAAACGATCCTTTTTAAGCCAAACAGCTAGTTTGGCAGCTTCCGTAGGCTGCACCTCATCTCCATTGGCTACTTCAAAAAGGTCACTAGCATTTAGCAATATCTTAACCTGGAACTTCCATGTGGCCCATTGATCCGCGCATTGCAATTTGTCAATTTTTATCATCTCATGCTCCATCGTATAAGCAAAAAAAAAACAATAACTTTATAAAAAAAAATTCTATCGTAGTATCTTTCGAAACCGAATAATTCAATTGGCAAAAAAAAATTCTTTCGAAACTACAACTTCTTTTGTTTCTAGTTAAAATCAATTTTAAAACCGATACTTGGTTATACTGGGCCCATAACCTGTTATGTTGAATAAAGAAGACAAACCAGACTCTTTGTAGTCTATGCAATGACTGACTGATTTATTGTGTAGATAAAGTCTAACAGTTAAGGTAAAGATTACATATGTTCATAGAGAGTATGTATTATGTGTTAACTGGAAGAGTATTAGTGAGCGAATTCAAGATGATGTTTAATAATACAGTGAGTCCAAACATTTTCAATAGAAACTTTTCCTTTTTTAATTTGAGTCTACTACTTTTATTCGATATCTCTTTATTCGAACTAGACCAATAAAACTCAATCTTAACTTTATCACTCTATAATCAAAACTGACATCTGGTTGCCTCGGCGGGCTATTTATATCGAATGACATTTCATCTAGAACTCTCCAGTCAATTCCACATGGTCTCTACTCTCCACTATTTTGGCTGTCAAACATTTTCTCTCCTAAGAATATTTCTACACTTACACTAGTGTTGCCAGATGTGTTTTCGGTTGAACGTTTTCGATAAGAAATTGGTATAAATGTTGGGTGTGCATTACACTGCCCCCTTCTTAAGATTGTTCGTCCCGAATAATTCCATCTGCAGCCTCGCCACTATATCGATGCAGCCGGTCACAATGAACTACTTTTAACTTGTCTCTTAGTCCTCTTTGGATGCGGTTAACCACGTCGTTAATCCTCGTGACAACAGTATAAGGACCTTCCCAGTTTTGCTGAAGTTTCGGTGACAATCCCTTTTGACGATGCGGATTATAAAGCCACACACGATCTCCTGCTTGGAATCCTGCCGTTGTCGCTTTTGTGTCGTACCGTGTCTTCATTCGGCTGCTGTAGGCTTTCACCCGTTCCCTTGCTCTTTTATGGATGTCAGCGAGTCTCTCCTTGAGGTCGTCCACATACTGGTTCGTGTCCTGTGGCTCCTCTGTGGGGCATCCAAATTTAAGTTCGCTGGGCAGCCGCATGGTTCTTTCAAGGTCCGGTTGAATCTTTCAACCATCTAATCAGATTGTGGATGAAGCGGTTTGGGTCTCGTCTTCTTGATGCCAAGTAGTCCACACACTCCTTGGAAGATGTTTGACTCAAAGTTCCTCCCTTGGTCGGAATGGAGTTCCATAGGCACGCCAAACCTACTCACCCAGTTAAACACAATCTGGTCGACCACCGTTTTGGCTTCTTGATTTGGGATGGCATACGCCTCAGGCCACTTGCTAAAATAGTCCATTACAACCAGAATGTACTTGTTCCCAGCGTTGGTTTCTGCAAAAGGCCCAGCCACATCTACTGCAATCCTCTCAAAAGGTGATCCAACGTTGTACTGATTCATCTTACCTTGAATCTTCCTACCAGGTCCTTTGGTTGCAGCACACTTGTCACATGTTCGGCACCACTTCTCCACGTCATCTCTAGCATGTAACCAGTAGAACCGATGTCGCACCTTCTCCAGTGTTTTGTTTACTCCCAGGTGGCCTCCAGAAGGTTGTAATGACCCATTACAAATTCACCCCCACATCAGTAGTGCTGTAGCAAATGCTCTACACATCAGTCATACGACCCAACCAAAACAACTTAATCATACGATGCCCAATACATACCGCAACACAACAACAATACATTCACGTGAGTTTCAATGCGGTGAATGGAATTTGGCATGTTGGAGTTCGTTCATTTTTTACAACTCACACCCACATGTCACCGAAAGATGTATAAGACAACCAACCGAAGTGATGAAAAATCAGTCTGCGCCGACCGTGGCAAGTGAGCGGTCATCTAGGAGAGGTTCAGGTGAGTGTAATAGTGTCCACCGCTATCTCGGTGTGAATTTAGTGTCCAACGCTATCTCGTTGTGAATTTAGTGTCCACCGCTATCTCGGTGTAAATTTAGTGTCCAACGCTATCTCGTTGTGAATTTAGTGTCCACCGCTATCTCGGTGTGAATTTAGTGTCCAACGCTATCTCGTTGTGAATTTAGTGTCCATCGCTATCTCGGTGTGAATTTAGTGTCCAACGCTATCTCGTTGTGAATTTAGTGTCCACCGCTATCTCGGTGTGAATTTAGTGTCCAACGCTATCTTGTTGTGAATTTAGTGTCCACCGCTATCTCGGTGTGAATTTAGTGTCCAACGCTATCTCGTTGTGAATTTAGTGTCCAACGCTATCTCGTTGTGAATTTAGTGTCCACCGCTATCTCGGTGTGAATTTAGTGTCCAACGCTATCTCGTTGTGAATTTAGTGTCCACCGCTATCTCGGTGTGAATTTAGTGTCCAACGCTATCTCATTGTGAATTTAGTGTCCACCGCTATCTCGGTGTGAATTTAGTGTCCAACGCTATCTCGTTGTGAATTTAGTGTCCACCGCTATCTCGGTGTGAATTTAGTGTCCAACGCTATCTCGTTGTGAATTTAGTGTCCACCGCTATCTCGGTGTGAATTTAGTGTCCAACGCTATCTCGTTGTGAATTTAGTGTCCACCGCTATCTCGGTGTGAATTTAGTGTCCAACGCTATCTCGTTGTGAATTTAGTGTCCACCGCTATCTCGGTGTGAATTTAGTGTCCAACGCTATCTCGTTGTGAATTTAGTGTCCACCGCTATCTCGGTGTGAATTTAGTGTCCAACGCTATCTCGTTGTGAATTTAGTGTCCAACGCTATCTCGTTGTGAATTTAGTGGCTCCTGCTATCTCAGAGCAACCATTAACTCTCGCTTCCGAGTATCATTCCAGATCTTTACCAAGTACCCAGCGTGACCTCAAATCCGAGCCCAGGAACTGGAAGCCCAGGACAGGAAACAGTACACCGAGTGTCCCGAAGACCAATCCACCCATAATCCTGGACAGGAGACCATCATTCGATTGGCCTGAAGACCCATACGAGAACCTGGTCGTAACTACCGGACTAGAACCCCAAGTGAAACTCCCCTCATCCGAAGAGGCCTACTTGGAATCTACCCATAACGATTGCGAATAGAAACCTGAATTAAAAATGAACTGAAATTCTTAAAGCTTAAAACCATTGTATAAAATATTATAAGAAATTATTTAAAGAACATTTTAAAAAGAAAAAAAAAAAAAAAAAAAAATTTTATTAAAAAATGTATGTTGAAGATCGTAAAGATCACCTCAACTCCATATTGCGTTTCGCCCAGGCACGGCAATTGGGCTCATCAGTTAGATGATTGCCGTACCCTTCTAAGACGCAATTTTAGTTCGGAATACACCGACACTTATAAAATTCACTGCGCTCACATGCAGTGAATTTTAATTTCTAAGCAAATGTACAAGACATTGTTAAAACTTAGAAAAGTAAACAAAAGTTTTCCTTGGTAAGGTATAAATTTATTTAAAAGAAAATAACAAACAAGTGTTTGTTATTGTTTTGGTTTTGTCCTGGAGTTGTAATTGATATTATTAATAATAATTTATTATTTACTGCATGTGAGCGCAGTGAATTTTATAAGTGTCGGTGTATTCCGAACTAAAATTGCGTCTTAGAAGGGTACGGCAATCATCTAACTGATGAGCCCAATTGCCGTGCCTGGGCGAAACGCAATATGGAGTTGAGGTGATCTTTACGATCTTCAACATACATTTTTTAATAAAATTTTTTTTTTTCTTTTTAAAATGTTCTTTAAATAATATCAATTACAACTCCAGGACAAAACCAAAACAATAACAAACACTTGTTTGTTATTTTCTTTTAAATAAATTTATACCTTACCAAGGAAAACTTTTGTTTACTTTTCTAAGTTTTAATAATGTCTTGTACATTTGCTTAGAAATTAAAATTCACTGCATGTGAGCGCAGTGAATTTTATAAGTGTCGGTGTATTCCGAACTAAAATTGCGTCTTAGAAGGGTACGGCAATCATCTAACTGATGAGCCCAATTGCCGTGCCTGGGCGAAACGCAATATGGAGTTGAGGTGATCTTTACGATCTTCAACATACATTTTTTAATAAAATTTTTTTTTTCTTTTTAAAATGTTCTTTAAATAATATCAATTACAACTCCAGGACAAAACCAAAACAATAACAAACACTTGTTTGTTATTTTCTTTTAAATAAATTTATACCTTACCAAGGAAAACTTTTGTTTACTTTTCTAAGTTTTAATAATGTCTTGTACATTTGCTTAGAAATTAAAATTCACTGCATGTGAGCGCAGTGAATTTTATAAGTGTCGGTGTATTCCGAACTAAAATTGCGTCTTAGAAGGGTACGGCAATCATCTAACTGATGAGCCCAATTGCCGTGCCTGGGCGAAACGCAATATGGAGTTGAGGTGATCTTTACGATCTTCAACATACATTTTTTAATAAAATTTTTTTTTTCTTTTTAAAATGTTCTTTAAATAATATCAATTACAACTCCAGGACAAAACCAAAACAATAACAAACACTTGTTTGTTATTTTCTTTTAAATAAATTTATACCTTACCAAGGAAAACTTTTGTTTACTTTTCTAAGTTTTAATAATGTCTTGTACATTTGCTTAGAAATTAAAATTCACTGCATGTGAGCGCAGTGAATTTTATAAGTGTCGGTGTATTCCGAACTAAAATTGCGTCTTAGAAGGGTACGGCAATCATCTAACTGATGAGCCCAATTGCCGTGCCTGGGCGAAACGCAATATGGAGTTGAGGTGATCTTTACGATCTTCAACATACATTTTTTAATAAAATTTTTTTTTTTTCTTTTTTTTTCTTTTTTTTTTCTTTTTAAAATGTTCTTTAAATAATATCAATTACAACTCCAGGACAAAACCAAAACAATAACAAACACTTGTTTGTTATTTTCTTTTAAATAAATTTATACCTTACCAAGGAAAACTTTTGTTTACTTTTCTAAGTTTTAATAATGTCTTGTACATTTGCTTAGAAATTAAAATTCACTGCATGTGAGCGCAGTGAATTTTATAAGTGTCGGTGTATTCCGAACTAAAATTGCGTCTTAGAAGGGTACGGCAATCATCTAACTGATGAGCCCAATTGCCGTGCCTGGGCGAAACGCAATATGGAGTTGAGGTGATCTTTACGATCTTCAACATACATTTTTTAATAAAATTTTTTTTTTTTTCTTTTTAAAATGTTCTTTAAATAATATCAATTACAACTCCAGGACAAAACCAAAACAATAACAAACACTTGTTTGTTATTTTCTTTTAAATAAAATTATAAGAAAGTTACAATTTTAAAAATCGGAAATAAAACTAACTTCATTAAACTAAAGTTTTGGCTGCTTCTTTAGAAGACCTTGGATCCGCTGAACCTACCTCAGCCTTTGATAAAAAGCTTCCTCACAAATGGCGCCCGAGCAGGGACTTCTTTGAAGTTGGTTAACCGATTTACCGACCGACCGTTCCAGAAGGATCAACTTGCTTAGAAGTCCATACCGACCGACCTGTATTTCACCGAATAAAGATTGATCCAGTCAGAGGAGTTATTTCGTATCCAGATTTACCGACCGACCGACCGTTCCAGAAGAAATAACTCTCTGAGGGATCATATCGACCGACCTGTCATACACCGAGGATACCGACCGATCAAAATCAGAGGAGCTCACTACCGAGCCAGAAAAGAATAGAAAAGAAGCTAAAATTTTAAACCGTTGTCAGTGAAATAGGACCATGGCAAATACCGACAGTAATATCGACATGGACGTCGAAGAAAATCTTGCGTCCATCTACCTGCTGAAGAAGACGGAACTCATTGAGAAAATGGCTTCCAAAAAGTTAGATACTAGTGGCACAGTGTCTACGCTGCGATCCCGCCTGAGTACTTACATCAAAGACTCCAGGACTCACCGTTCGACGCAAAACCTGTGCACGGAAATTTCACAATTGGTTCAGGAACGTGAATACAAAGATGAAACCGAAGCACCACCGCAACCTGCCAATACAACCGAGACGACAGACGAGCCTAGCGTCCAACTCCAGCTACACGTACCTCCAGCTGTAGGAGGGCGGTACCACCAGACCACTGGAGCCGGCTCCGCAGCAAGTTTAACCTCAAGCACCGTACGTCCACCCCCACACTATCCAGAGTTAGAGAGTAGCAACCAACCAGGCCCATACAGAATGTACCGAAGTCCCGAGGCCGAGACCATGAACACCGTCCGTAAATGGGGACTTAAGTTTGACGGTTCGGGAAACGCCCTAGAGTTCATGGAGCGCCTCGAGGAGCTGGTACATTGCTACTCGATACCAGCAGAGCACATCCTCCGAACTTTCCCAGAAATCTTCAGGGGTTCCGCCCTAGAGTGGCTACGAATCCACAGAGGAAGCTTTCAGACATGGGAAGAGTTTCGCCAAGCGTTCCTCAGATACTTCTTACCACCACGTTTCGTTCACAAGTTGGAGGAGGAGATCTGGCGAAAGAAACAAGGGCCGCGGGAGAAGGCCAGAGACTTCATCCGGGCCATGCAATATCTTATTAGACAGCATCCCAAGATGAGTCAGGAAGACAACGTCGATCGGATATATGACAGCCTCCGCCCGGAATACCGAATTGCTGTGCGAAGGATGGATTTCCAGACGTTGGAGGAACTGACGGACCTGGCAGAAGAATATGAGCATGTCAAAAACGAAGAAAAAAATATGAGACCCGCCTTGGGCCCACCTCCTACACCCCGAGCACAATTTGGAGCAATATCGGTGCCGTACGACCGCAACACACACTGTTGGAATTGTAAACAAAGAGGACATCAGAAGAGGAACTGCCACCGACCCTTCCGATTATTTTGCTCAAACTGTGGAGAAGACGGACGCTTAACCAAAGACTGCCCTTGCAAGCGCCACACCCAGCCAACCCAAAACTGGAACACTCGAGCTGGTGCTGTATTTGAAGCTGAGCAGCATCCAACAAATAATACAGGACTTCACCAGATAGCAACGGTTCTCATGTCTCAACCTAATGGTATATCTAAACGAAGCCCGAACCGAAGCAGAAGGAAACCAAGGAAGTCTGCAACAGGCAGTCGATTTACCCGTTCGTGGGCACGGTATAACAAACGCTGCATGCAAGATGAAAATACCGAAACTCTGAATGGAATTTGGCATGTTGGAGTTCGTTCATTTTTTACAACTCACACCCACATGTCACCGAAAGATGTATAAGACAACCAACCGAAGTGATGAAAAATCAGTCTGCGCCGACCGTGGCAAGTGAGCGGTCATCTAGGAGAGGTTCAGGTGAGTGTAATAGTGTCCACCGCTATCTCGGTGTGAATTTAGTGTCCAACGCTATCTCGTTGTGAATTTAGTGTCCACCGCTATCTCGGTGTGAATTTAGTGTCCAACGCTATCTCGTTGTGAATTTAGTGTCCACCGCTATCTCGGTGTGAATTTAGTGTCCAACGCTATCTCGTTGTGAATTTAGTGTCCATCGCTATTTCGGTGTGAATTTAGTGTCCAACGCTATCTCGTTGTGAATTTAGTGTCCACCGCTATCTCGGTGTGAATTTAGTGTCCAACGCTATCTCGTTGTGAATTTAGTGTCCACCGCTATCTCGGTGTGAATTTAGTGTCCAACGCTATCTCGTTGTGAATTTAGTGTCCAACGCTATCTCGTTGTGAATTTAGTGTCCACCGCTATCTCGGTGTGAATTTAGTGTCCAACGCTATCTCGTTGTGAATTTAGTGTCCACCGCTATCTCGGTGTGAATTTAGTGTCCAACGCTATCTCATTGTGAATTTAGTGTCCACCGCTATCTCGGTGTGAATTTAGTGTCCAACGCTATCTCGTTGTGAATTTAGTGTCCACCGCTATGTCGGTGTGAATTTAGTGTCCAACGCTATCTCGTTGTGAATTTAGTGTCCACCGCTATCTCGGTGTGAATTTAGTGTCCAACGCTATCTCGTTGTGAATTTAGTGTCCACCGCTATCTCGGTGTGAATTGAGTGTCCAACGCTATCTCGTTGTGAATTTAGTGTCCACCGCTATCTCGGTGTGAATTTAGTGTCCAACGCTATCTCGTTGTGAATTTAGTGTCCACCGCTATCTCGGTGTGAATTTAGTGTCCAACGCTATCTCGGTGTGAATTTAGTGTCCAACGCTATCTCGTTGTGAATTTAGTGGCTCCTGCTATCTCAGAGCAACCATTAACTCTCGCTTCCGAGTATCATTCCAGATCTTTACCAAGTACCCAGCGTGACCTCAAATCCGAGCCCAGGAACTGGAAGCCCAGGACAGGAAACAGTACACCGAGTGTCCCGAAGACCAGTCCACCCATAATCCTGGACAGGAGACCATCATTCGATTGGCCTGAAGACCCATACGAGAACCTGGTCGTAACTACCGGACTAGACCACACCCAACCGAACCCCAAGTGAAACTCCCCTCATCCGAAGAGGCCTACTTGGAATCTACCCATAACGATTGCGAATAGAAACCTGAATTAAAAATGAACTGAAATTCTTAAAGCTTAAAACCATTGTATAAAATATTATAAGAAAGTTACAATTTTAAAAATCGGAAATAAAACTAACTTCATTAAACTAAAGTTTTGGCTGCTTCTTTAGAAGACCTTGGATCCGCTGAACCTACCTCAGCCTTTGATAAAAAGCTTCCTCACAAGGTCCGTCGTGCATCTCCCGAAGAACTTCAATGACTTTCGATTGCGGTACGATCAGCTGCATCACATATGACTTACCGTCAGCGGATTCCCATCTTCGCCTGAGGACACCTTCTTGCACATATAGTGAGTCCCACTGTGCCCAATAGGCTTTGAGAACTGAACTCCTGTCAGAAATGTTTCCCCATTCCGGTTTCTCTTCATTTTCTTTCCATGCGAGAATGGGTTCGATATCTGGATCCTCCTGTTGAGCAGTCCTCACTTCCTCATTGCTCCATCCGCTTATGGGGTCAGCTCTTAGTCGCTGAGCGGTAATGATTTCTTTGTCTTCTTGCGGCCTACAATGCTTGCAATCCACTTTGCAAGGTCTTCGGGAAGATGCGTCAGCGTTTGAGTGCAGCTTTCCTCTGCGGTGTTGAATCTCGTAATCATAAGTCTGCAGTTTTTCTATCCACCTTGCGACTTGACCTTCTGGATTTTTGAAGTTCAACAGCCAGTTCAGAGCACCATGGTCTGTCCGCAGAAGGAATTTCTGTCCATATATGTACTTATGGAAGTGCTTTGTTGCCAAGATGAGAGCTAGCAGTTCCCTTCTGGTCACGCAGTAGTTTCTTTCGGGTTTCGATAGGACCTTGCTGTAATATGCCACCACTTTCTCTTCGCCATCATGCACTTGGGATAGTACAGCCCCGATTCCAACGTTGCTTGCATCTGCGTCGATGATGAATGTTTTGCCAGGTGTTGGATGTGCAAGCACTGGAGCGTTACAGAGGCGGTATTTGAGTTCCTGGAAAGATTTCTCACACTCACCTGACCATTTAAACTGCTTTCCTTTTTCGGTGAGCTGATGCAAACTCTTTGCAACTCCAGCAAAGTTCTTAACAAAACGTCGGTAATATGTGGCAAGACCAAGAAAGCTTCGGAGTTGATGTTTGTTCTGTGGTGTTGGCCAATTTTTGACGGAGTCAACTTTTTCAGGATCAGTCTTTACTCCTTGGGAAGAGATGATGTGTCCCAAATACTAAACTTCGATTTTGAAAACTACACATTTTTCCGGATTCAGTTTAAGGTTAGCCTCTCGAAGTCTCTGAAATACGGCTTTTAGGTTCTTGCAATTCTTTGCTGACGATGGAGCCATCATAAGCGAGGATCCTACATCCCTGCAACGAGCACTTGACGTTTGGATTGATGTTCTGGAAGGAAATGGGTACCGTATTAGCGCTAAAAGGACTGAATACCTGTGCTGCCCTTTTTCTGATCCAGACAAGCCTATTCCAGACATTTATTTGAATGGAAATGTGCTTCCCAAGTGTGAAAAGTTTAAATATCTGGGATCTATGATCAATAGTGAAGCATCTTGTGATGACGACATCAATCATCGAGTAAGCGTAGGGTGGATGAAGTGGCGAGAAAACTCCGCTATCTTCTGTGATCGAAAAATGCCCCCTAAGTTGAAGGGAAGACTCTACACAGCAGTTGTCCGTCCAGCTCTGACATACGGTTCACAATGTTGGACAATGTACAAAAAGTATGAGAGCAAATTGACGGCAGCCGAAATGAAGATGCTTCGGATGACAGCAGGAGTAACAAAGCTTGATCGAATTAGAAGTACTAAGATCCGTGGAAGCCTTCATGTCAAAAGTACCATCTTGGACAAAATTCAGCACGACCGGCTCAGTTGGTATTGTCATGTTCAAAGGAGAGATCCGGAGAACCCCGTCAAAAAGGCAATATCGTAATATCGTACAACGTTTCAACAAATTCGCGACGAAAAAGAAAAGGCAGGCCAAAAAGCACCTCCTGGTACAAGCAAATGCAAAAACAGCAGCATTTGGTTGGCCTCAGACATGAAACAATCCAAAACCGGGAGGCTTGCCGACGATTTCTGAGGTCAACGCGGCGTACCCCACAGGCGGATCACTAGTGTGAAGTAGAAAAGTGGGAGAATTGTGATCGCTTCAAGATCACTACTCGTAACGCCGAAAATGAAAAAGAAGAAGGTTCTTGCAATGTCGGTCAAATGTTTTCCCGTAAACAACGACATCGTTCAAGTAGACTAGGCACGCTTTCCACGTCAGTCCTTGAAGAAAGCACTCCATCAAACGCTCCAATGTTGATTGCCTGTAGAAAACGCCATCTTTTCCCGATCATCAGGGTGGATGTCAACTTGCCAATATCCACTCTTCAAGTCCGGCGTCGAGAACCACTGGGTTCCCTCTATGTTATCCAGGGTATCACTAATTCTCGGTAGGGCATAGCTGTCCTTCTTAGTAACATCATTCAGCCTTGGATAGTCCACACAAAAACAAGTGCTTCCGTGTTTCTTTTTCAATAGCACCACTGGAGGCGCCCAAGGACTTTTGGAGTTTTCGATAAGACCGTCCTTCTTCATTGTTGTTATCATTTCCTCAACCTCACCTTATTGTTTGGCCAGTGGAAGACGTCTTGCGGGTCGACGAATCGGTCTTGGATCTCCGGTATTGATGCGATGCTGCACCAACTGTGTCCTACCATATTGCCCTTTTGGCGATGCGAGGATGTCAGTACTCTTGTAGGAGATTTTCAGCCATCCTTGTTAGCTGGTGATCAAGGTTGGATGAATTCAGTATTTTAGCTCTAATGGTTTTGAGATCCTCCGAAACGGAATTTTTCGTTGATCTGCGGAAAATATTTGTGTAGAGTATAATCAGCTGTTTAGGAAAAGTCAAATCAAAGTCAAGTCAAAAGTGTCACAAGAAGCAATAAAACAAATTAATATTTTTGTCATTAAATGTGTTTGCAAAACAAACAAACTAACTAAGAACCTTATGCGCGAACTGCACATTCGAGAACTCTGTTTGAACATATAGGTATCCAGGAACATATCGATTTGGGTATCAACATTGGATTCCAACATCGATTGACAAAGGAAGACGCTATGAAGTTGGTCCAACAAAAATAAAACGGAATCATCTTGAACAGCAAGAAGTGAATTTCCAAGTTTTCAACTATTTTGTAAATAAAAGATAAGAAAATCCAAAAGTGAATAAACCTTTTTATTCAGTTTTCATTGATTCGGTCGATGTTAAGACTAAAATGGGTGTTGGTGTGCTGAAAAAATAGTTGTTCGTTGGGTGTTCTTTGAAAAATTCGCCGCATTGTTCTTCATAGTCGGTTTTTGTTGTAACAAATTTGTTCAGATTATCACTGCCGGGTGCGGGCAATATTTCCAAACCAGGCATCCAAACTTGCTGAATCAGCCATAAAAATTTTGTGTGGTGAATGGAAAGGCCTCACCTCTAGTAATTCCTAAGAGATCCGCTCTTGAAGTCCTGGAAAATGTTTTTCTTTAAAATTGTAACTAGGATGTTGCCTTCTAAGTGTACCTGGCAGTTGAACGCATCCAACTAAATACATTCTGTGCTAATAGAAGCTACTCATGGGGGCGAAATATTTTGAAAACGTAATCAATCAATTCGGCAATTCAATTCAGAGCTTCCTATCGTACTTGGTTGGTATAACAATTAAGTTGCTCGTATTGATTCCACTCCGGCGCATAATAGGGCAGAAAGTGCCTTTTAACGGCGATAACTATAAACTTGATCACTATAAACAATGATCAAATACACTTTCTGAAAGCAAACAGTGCACTTAGACTAAATCAGTGTAATGTCTGGAAAATCAGAAAAACAGGACACGCACAGATTTTATCTGCCCCTGTTGTAACAGGGGCAGGTTTCATTTCAGACAGCCTAAACCTAGCCAGTTCATTCAGACTTCCAAATTACAGCAGCGTCGACCAAGTCGAGATCTTGGCAGTTACAAACGCTACAAAACAGGTGTCCACGATGGCAATATCAAATGCTGATATCACTGTTTTCATTGATAGCCAAGCAGCAATAAAAACAATTTCTTCCACTGGTCAAATTAAAGCTTGTTTCTTGCTGTAGCAAAGAGCTAAGGGTTCTTGGCACACAGCATAACGTTAGACTCTGCTGGGTTCCTGGTCATAGTGGTATAAAGGGAAACGAAAGAGCAGACGAACTAGCGAGGAAAGGGTCAGCACTTGACCCTTCTCTCATTGATCAATCAATCAGGATTCCACCCTGTGTAATTAAACAGATCATTGGTAACAAAATAATGCGAAAATCGAATGAAACATGGGAATGCCTAGATTCCTGTGTTACTTCCAGGAAACTATGGCCGAAATACGATAAGAACGGATCTGAAAAGCTGCTATCATTGAATAGACCTTAATTACGAATGCTTATCAGTATCATAACTGGACACAACCTACTAGGTTACCACAAAAAGGAAATGGGTCTTTGCATCGATGATCCGTGAAGAGGATGCAATGACGAAGATGAACATGAGGATACAACTCACTTCCTTTGTCAATGCCCAGCAATCTGCCACATTAGGAAAAAATTTCTAGGCAATTACTTTTTCAATGAACTAGAAGAATTATCAGACACTTCAAAAAGCAGTCTGTTAAACTTCACTAAGGCCACAAAATGGTTAAAAACATAAACTCATAGGTTTCTAGGATCTTACAATACTCCAGGGTATCACAATGGATTTACATTGATCTAAGTGTGACGGTAATAAGATCAACCGTCAGCCCATTCCACCTAACCTAACCAACCAAAAAATCCAAAGCACATTTATTTGTCTTCCACACTCTTTGGTGTTAACACGCTTACGACAGAATTCTCTCTTTCCAATCAATAACAAAAATTATGCGTGTTTTTGGACTCACTTTTCCGAAAGAGATGGTATTACGTTTAATGGAGACTAGCAATTTCCCCTCCGTGATGCTGCTATAATTTTAATATACAAAGTTGTTCAATAACCAGAATATCTTGGCATGCGGCATTGTCAACAATCAAAACAATCTTTTTGTCCTTTTTCAATCGAATGAGTGTCTGTTCAACGCCCAAATTGATGAGAAGATTGATGTGATGACTGTGGTACAGTGCTGTAGCAAATGGTATGTATTCGTTACTCAGTAACAAGTACTCCCTTTTGTACCGAATAACGAAATGTTACTCCCAAAAAAATGTCGTTACTTTTACGATTTCGTTACTTACGTTACTTTCGTCACTTTCGTTACTCCGTATCGGTATCTTCACTTCGTATGTTTAGTTACTTTGGGTAGGTTGGTACTCGGATTGGTATTTCGCATGTTTAGTTACTTTCGTTACTCGGTATCGGTATCGGCATTTCGTATGTTTAGTTACTTTGGGTAGTTAGGTACTCGGGTTGGCATTTCGTATGTTTAGTTTGGTACTCGGGTGGGTAGTCGAGTTGGTATCAATATCAGTACCAGCACCTATACCTTGTGTCTCTACTGTGTAATGTGTATAGTCAGTGTATTGTATGCCTGCTGTGGAGATGAAGGGTGCAACAAACAGGCTAATTTGTGTGTCTGATTGGGAAACAAATGTATTTCTTTTTTCTATTGTATCTTTTTGAATGAGACAATTAAATGGAGCTTAATTAACGTTTGTAATTATGTAGATGAAACCACCTTCTTTTCTTATGTGGTGCTGTTATGCGTTATGGTTTGTTATTGGCAGTAGGTACTTGTATCTTTTATTGTTTATTGCTTTTTCTGAGTTCTAAAAATGGCAAATTTTTGGTCAGGTCTGTCAGTAAAGTTTAGCAATGGCATGTTAAGATATAACATGATAAAAAAGATGTTTGGAAAATTGTGGAGAACTATTGATCTATCTTAAATTTTTAAGCATTTACAGTTGCGGTCAAAATAAAAGTAGTATGTGAGTAAAAGCATTGCACAGATTGGTATTTTTCCACTTTGTATTGTGTTGATAGTGAAAACCCGTTACACTTTAATTGTTTTGAGGGGTGGAAAAGGATCTCGTCAATATGTAAGAAGACCTCCAAACACCGAATATAATCCACCCTTTACAATCATAATGGTATGGGCATGTTTTTTCTTCTACGGAGTTGGACCCATAAAGCGGATTGAAAGCATTATGAATCAGCATGTCTATGTTAGGATAATGCAGGAATTAATTCTACCGTATACTGAAGGTGAAATGCCACTGAAATTGTCGTTCAGAAAGAAGCAATGGTTCCAGGAAAGTAAAGTAGATGTGATGAAGTGGCCCGCAGAGTCTACGGACCTTAATCCCATCGAAAACCTATGGAGCGCTGTAAAAAAAATTTGCTTCTAGATGTAAACCAAGCAACAACCCAGTCCTTTGGGAAGCGTTACAGCAATCATGGAGTTCGATATGCACAGGAAGGTGTGGAAACCTGATAAGCTCTATTTAACGTCTGTGTACTGCTATTATATCTAACGAGAGACATGTAACTAAATACTAATTAAAGGTACGAACATTCAGCCACATATTGTAATAAAAAATGTTGACCTAATTTTTCGATTTCGTAACATTTCAAGGTAGATTTTCCTATCACTACTATTTTTTTGACCGCTGAATTTCAACATCTGTTCAATAAACTTGCAACTATCGGATAATAATATTAAATTGGTGTTTTTTTTTTTTGTAAATAAAAGCTTATTAAAACACCACTTTGAAAACCACGTTATTGGTTTTTTAAATTAGAATTGACGGATAAGTTTTTTTCAATTTTGTTGTTTCTTAAGCTCTATACTACTATTATTTTGACCGCAGCTGTATGTACATACATTGTACATTGGCAATATGTTTCTATAGTTGATTATTTAATTTTTTGAATTTGTATGCGAAGTAGAAAATTTGCATAACAATGAAAAAGAGTTGAATTCCCATGGGTTGTGTAATTTTTATTGAGTAAAATTTCTGCAACGACGTAAACTGAAAAGTCTTGTTAATCAATCAAATCGGTATGTGTGGGTAGTTTTCATTTTTAGCAGAAATTTGAGGGTATCTACACCATTTCTTTCTTTAAATACAGTTCTATAATAATATGAAAACGCCAGGCATATGACTGAATAGACGGTATTAACTTTTACGCGAAATTTTTCTACAATTATAGTAAAAATATTTTACTACACAGCTAAATATACCATTTTTTAAGAGATTCCGCCATAAAAAGTACTTTTTTAGACACCAATACCAACTTTTCAAAAAGAAACGAAAGTAACGACATTTTTATACCGAGTACTCAGATCAAAAGTAACGTATACATACGGGTAGTCATGTAATCGTTACTTTTACAGGTCTATATGTAGTCGCAGCCATCATGGATTTGCATACCGAATGGATTAGGTTTTACTGTCATCAGAACTAAATTTGCGTACCAAAATTTAAATCAATTTGTCAATAGAAAGGGATGTCAGATTTTAATTAGTAAATTTGCCCAAAAGAGCAAATAAATAAATAAATAAATAAGCAAACTAAATATGCACGTTTAATAAAAACGATGATACTTTTCTTTGTATACCCTTTATTTTCAGTTAAGCAGACTGCAGATAGGCAATACGTCTGTCAATTGCGGCTTCTGCTATTTTTGAAGTCATTGGAAGCACTCTTAAACTTGTCTGGCTTAGAACATAAAGTTATGCTTTTGGCTTTGTTAGTACAAAAGCTAGAGGCTTGAGTGGTCCAAAATGGCTTCAATTGGCTCTATTATTGCCAAAGCTGCAGAAATTGGTGATTTGCTGTCTTATTTTAACTGTCTTATTAGTATAAATAGTAATATTCAGGGAATGCGTTCGCATCTTATCACCGCTTTTTTTCTTTTCTTCTTTAACTTTTTCCTGTTAATGAAAAAATAACGCCTTCTGTGAAAAATGAACAATTCTTTTCACAATCGACCAAACTATAAGAGACACCCTCTTCAAATAGTTTGAACAGTAAGTACGTTAGTGAGCCAGACAGGTGGGAAGATAAAGTAGTAATTTAAAGCTCATCATAGTTCAAAAGTTATCTATACGGGAGATGATGATTAAATTTTGCGTTACTCAATGTCTGCCCCTAACAAAAAAAACCAAACAATTCTCATCACAAAAATTTTGAATCAAGTATTCTTTAATAACAACAAAAACGTAGTATAATTAGTTCACAGCATCATAATGAAGATGTGCGGAGTAACCCATTACTTATCTTCTTTACCTTGTCGGTATTAAAATGAAATCAGGAACAGCCTTTCAACGAATATTTTCTTAAGCATTTTTGTTTCTAACAAAACCACAATTTATTGCCAGAAATTCTTTCTTTTGGGTATCGCGTCAATATAAATTTATAAGCCTTTTGAGATTAGTACCTACCTACAAAAAATTATCTATAGCAATTCGCAGATCTTTTAGTCTTTGTTTGGATCAGTTGGTTTTCAATTTTCAGCGACTCTCGCAGTAGATACCTACATACCGGTAAAACAGATCCGTGATCTTAGTTTTTTTTTTTTTGCCAAAAGAATAGTTTGATTGATCTCCAGAGTAGCACTCAAAATGTTCGTGGGTAGAGCGACAATTAGTTTAGGCTTGGTGTTATCTTCAATCGGTTTTATAATTTTCATCCCAAGGTAAATTCTTTAATTTTGATTATTATTAAAAGTTTATTCCAAACGATGTTAGTAGTGACACTCAAATACTCTAATACACAAAGTAGATATAGTGTCATAAATGTGTTAATTAAAAATGAATGATTATTTTGAAAGTTTGTTAAGTGTCTCTGAAAATGTTAAATAATGTTTGTTCAGTTGTTGTAATATACATAAAAGAAGTTCAAAATAGTACTTTTCAAAGTGCTTATACTTAACGTGATTTACTTTTTTAATTTGTTGATGAATGTGACCTGGTACGACAAAAAAAGCCCATGTAAGCCCATTCCATTTAAGCCTCAAGGTTGTTCATTGCTAATTGTTGTTTTCGTTTTGTTTTTATTATTTGATCAATATATCAGCTGTGTCAATTGGTTATTAATTTAAACAGTAAATCTGCTCTTATTGTTGCTACGTTTCTGCCACAAAAATCCCCATACAAATTCAAGCGCGTAGATTTACCAGACAAACAAATTTGGATTGTTGCACTAAAATTTTCAATTTTCCATTTGAAATATTGAAATAGCGGTAAACCTATTTATCTTCTTTTACATATGTATAACTCTGGTGTCACGGTATTTTTCCAAGAAAAATTTCGAAATAAACCAACTAGTTTCAACGTTCTACTTCAAAAAAGTGTGTTTTTCCAACTTTAGAGATTGGATAGTTTTCATCGATTTTATTTTAATTAGACGCAAAATTGACGCCACAACAACGCGCAGTATATGTATATGAAGCTAGTACGGTGTAAAATGCTTAGCATGTGTGAATGCTACGTGGGAGCTCGAGGTTCGAATGCCAGAAACATCCGAGACTTTTTGTACGAGTATCTCTTTTTGAGAGGAATTGACAAGTTCTCTCTTCTCTGAAAGAAGTTTCACTGCCATGAAAAGCTATTTCTCACTTTGTGTTACTTAACTTACTTAGGTGGGCATTACAGTTCAGGTTAACATCTTTCATGAACAATTTCAATTTGAGCGAATCTTCTGTCATTTGATTTTGCCACCTAAGGTGAGATAATCCTCTTCCCTAGCTTTCGAGAACCCTTAAAGCCGAGCCGTTGATGTCCATCTGCTATATAATGTCTCAGTCATTGATCCGTACTCTTCTAGCAATGTCCAATGTCCACCCATGTCGCGGTATAGCTTAATCAGTTCTTTGTTGAATCTTCCTCTTTTTTTTTTGTCTTCACACATACGGGACCAAAGATCAATTGGATTGTTTTTCTTTCGAAACGACCAAGGGTTCCCTCATCCACTTTAAATAAGGTCCATGATCAAGGGTCTTATAAATGGTAACCTTGATTTATTTTAGAGAGGCTTTTATTTCTCAAGTACCTTCTTAACCCAAAGAAACATTGGTTGTCAGTCATTCTCCGTTTGATCTCCGCACTGATGTTGTTTTCGTGTCTATAGCGGATCCTAGGTAGAACGTAGACGAGGTCCTGTCGTACCTAGAAGTTATGTCTGTCGATTGTGACATTTTGTTCAATTTGTCGGTTTTCATTGCCCTTGTTTGATGACAGAATATACTTCGTTTTTCACTTATTATCCAACCCATTTTTTACCGCTTTTGGTTCAAAGCTTGCGAAAGCGCCTAACACATAACGCTTGCTTCTTCACATTACTTCAATATCGTCTGCGCAAGCGAGTAACTGTATAGACTTTTGAAAGGTTATGCTTCTGATGTTGACGTTTCAGATTTGCACAATTTTTTTCAAGAATAGGTCTGTATCTTTACTCACCCGCGGGATCCCGTGGGATGCCGCGGGATCCCGAAACGTGTATCTTTACTTTTTTTTGACGTAAAAGTGGCAGAGCTTTTGCTTTTTTGTCACTTCCCCTCCAGAAAGAATTTACCCGAACAATTTGCTCGTGCACTTTCTTGCTTGTCAAATCGGCTGTTTGTGAAATCAGCTGATCGAAACATTTCGATTGAATTCAAATTTATTTTTGAAATTTAAATTATAAATGAAAAGCATAATCTCTCTTTATTGGTTTGAAAATTCAAAATAATGTTAAATATGCAATGCAATATTGCTTTGAGCTCATTTTAACACGTTTTTCAAACAAAATTGTTTGTATGTTTGTTTGCTATCTCTACTATGAATGTCATTCAGCAAGAAACATCCCAAAACGTGTATCTTTACTTTTCATTTTCGGATGGAGATTACAAAAACAACATTAAAAAGCTCGAGCCCAAACTTTTTCACGGGCTTTTACCCAAGCTTTACCCAGAGAGCAAAGAAACAGACCTAATGTTGTTTTTGTAATCTCCATCCGAAAATGAAAAGTAAAGATACACTTTTTGGGATGTTTCTTGCTGAATGACATTTACCATGTACTCTCCGTAGAGATGTAAAAAACATACAAACAATTTTGTTTCAGAAACGTGTTAAAATGAGCTCAAAGCAATGTTACAATGCATATGTAACATTATTTTGAATTTTCAAACCAACAAAGAGAGATTATGCTTTCCATTTTTCATTTAATTTCGAATATAAATTTGAATTCAATCGAAATGTTTCGATCAGCTGATTTCACAAACAGCCAATTTGACAAGCAAGAAAGTGCACGAGGAAATTGTTCGTGTGAATTCTTACTGGAGGGGAAGTGACAAAAAAGCAAAAGCTCTGCCACTTTTACGTCAAATAAAAGTAAAGATACACGTTTCGGGATCCCGCGGGATCCCACGGGATCCCGCGTGTGAGTAAAGATACAGACCTAATGATATTAAAGAAATCGCATGACAGTGTGTCGCCTTGTGGAATATCGATAGTATATATCGATATTATATTTGGTTGATTGTTGACTGTTCACTTTTTTCTATCAAACTGTTGATATGAGGTTTCAGGCATTGACATATTACAGCAGAAACATATGACATATTATATGAAACGTTAAGTTTTTTCTATGTGAGGGTCTCCCATCTTTAGACATACTGAAGTTTCGTTCATCGGGTGTGCTCCCTTCCAAATGATCTACAGTTTCCTTTTAAAGCTTGGCATCCAGGCCAAGCGCTCGTCTGAGGAAATTGAGAGCAGCAACTTGATAGATCCTTATCAATGTGGTTTTAGACCAGAAACGTCCACAATCGACCTAATTTTCACATTACGCCAGATCTTGAAAAAAAAAACCGAGAATATAGGTGCTTTTTTGCGAGTACTGAAACAGAAGCGGCAAAATGGGTTTGATGGTTAATGAGGGCAAAACGAAGTATATGTTGTCATCAAACAAGGACACAGAACATCGACGAATTGGACAAAACGTCACAATAGACATGTGGTATAAACAATAAATAAACCGACATGGTTGACTGTCAAGAAACAACTCAACTTTTTCATTAGGAAGATTCAATGTGATCGTTGTCCAGACAAGATCAACGCAAAATCACTGAACGTGGGAAAGTGCATGGCTTGCATATTACACGTAGTGAAATATGCAAGCACTGCGTATAAATGTATTGGGTGACTTTGGCTACCTGTGTCTGGGCCAGGTTGCATGCAGTCGGATTAGATTACGACAGCCAAACGTGCATGCAACTGGAATATTACACCACATTTCCTCCCCCTTTGGAAAAGCTTTCAATTCATTTAAACAAGATCATAGTTAAAAATTATTACAATGAAAAAAATTTAAGATATGATATTATAATTTTAGTTTACATCTTCTAATAAAATTGTTGTTTAATTTTTAGTTTTACATTAATATAAGTCTTAGTCTAAGATTTTTTTTTTGTTTTGTATTTTTATTATTAGATATTTATTTACTTTTAAGTTTACATCTTCTGATAAAATTATTATTTTATTTTTAGTTTTACCTTAAATATGTCTTACTCTAAGATTTTTTTGTTTTATTTTCATTATTAGATATTTATTTACTTTTTTTTCATACGCCAGTTACAGATTGTTTTTTTTTTTTTAATTGAAACATGTAAATGTGCATATCGTGTATTTATACATATCATGTCTGAACATTTTGACAAGTTGTTAAATTTTTAGATACGTTATTTAGGTTACATAAGTTCAATTAATTAATAAAATTTTTTTTTCTCTATTTCACATTATATTATAACTTTTGCTTTTGGAAACGGGGCCTAGGGAATTTATTGGATGGGTAAGGTCTGTTTTTCCATTTGTTTTTTCATCTGTGGATACTAACAATGGTAGGCTTTGGCGAAGGGGATTGATTGGATAGGTTAGGTCTGTGTTTTCATCTGTGGAAACTAACAATGGTAGAATTCGTGCCCCCTTCATTTTTATAGGATGGGAGTTGTTGGTAGTGAAGGAATTAGATTTTGTTGTACATCTAATGCAAATTATTTTAAGCAGGATAGTTTTAAACGATAGGAATGAAAAGAACAGGAGGAGTAGGATGATCACTCCGTAAAAAGCTGATTTAGTTAGCCAAGTGTCGTTTTTGTATTTATGATCCCGCAGATGAACTTCAAGAGGAAGACTATTTGTGGCCGACTCAAACCCTACAATGTTTAGATCTTTTGAATGAGATCGATGTTCGAAACTTACGTCAGGAATCTCAATATCTGACATGAAACTTGAACTGAAAAATATAGTAATATTTGACAATTTTACCGTCTGTTGCACAGTTTCTAAAGTTATTTCCGTGGACATGGCCTTGCATCCTGGATCTAGGCTAACTATTCCTGTGTCTTTGATGAGAGCTATTTTGTAGAATTCTCTACACATTATCTTTAATGGGAGTTCATGTGGAGCAACATATAACCAGGTGTTAGCTTTATTTAGGTTGTACCAAATCTCTTGAGTTAAATTGAAAACCCTAATATTACAGTTTTTTGGCTTCTTGTACCCTGCCATTAAATTTATTATGCAGTTGCCTGAATTTTCATTCCTAACAACCAAGTTATTTTTATTCAAAAATAAGTCTTCTTTGTATTTTATCAAATGTCCGAAACTGTTGGAACTTAAGAAGTCGTAACCACGTTTAGCGGTATTAATGGCCACATAAGGCTCGTCAACTTCCACGTACCAATAAATATTGTTTCTGCTCTTGAGTGGGAGTGGGGTAAGTTGGTAAAGCTCATATTCGTCGGATATTAACGGAATATCTAACACTATCATGAGCTCAGATGATATATGTATATTTGACCGTTACCTCAACAATTTTCTGTAAATCAGCAGGGACAAAGCTCTTTACCTTGAGTTGCAATGTTCTCTAGCTAAATTTCTTTCTAAGCATACGTCTACTGGAATATTTAAAATTCCATACTTTACCAATTTTTCGTTGGATGAGGGTTTGGCGTTTTTTTCCCTCATCCAACCTGTTATTAGTTTTTTGACTGTTTTTGATTTTCGTCCCAGCGCTTCTTTGTGAAGCATTCCTCTATCCCATGCCCTTTTCGCAAGCAAAAATCGCATTTTTTTTTGTTTTGCTCACTTCGTTTCCTATTCAGATCATTTGTAAGCATTACCGAATAGTTCGACTGTTGCTTGCGCCTATAAGCAGGCTGTTGTGGATCCGGTTGGTTCGCAACTGATCTCAATGAGATATTTTCGCTGCAGTTGCCAGCCTCATGCCCATAAATTTTGCAGTTTGGACAAAAAGGTGTCATTCGTCGCTTCCTGCACTCTTGGAAAGAATGGTTTACCTCATTGCAAAAATTGCAGTTTATAGAGCCACTCTCTCCAACTCTAGGAGATTTTTGTTCGTAGGTGGGTATTTGATAAGGGGAACTCAAAGAATAAATTCTTGCACTTGCTTGCCTGGGGTTTTCGCAACAATTTCCATTAAAACTTGTCATGCTGTTAGTATTGAACACAGGATATTTTTGTTCGTAAGCGGGTAACTGATAAGGGGAATTTAAAATTGCTTGCCTGGGGGTTTCAAAACAATTGCCATTAAAACTTGTCACACTGTTAGTATTGAAAGGAGGAGATTTTTTTTCGTAAGCGGGTAACTGACTAGAGGAATTCAAAGAACAAATTCCTGCACTAGGTTGTCGAGGGCTTTCACAATAACTGCCATTAAAATTTTTCATGCTGGGATTATTATATGGGCCTACACCGTAATCAGTTGGGCTATTCAAATCATATTGCCAAGCTCCTTCACTGTTAAAAGACGACGCGAAAGCATTTGGAAACCCAGTAGCCATGTATGCTAATTGAGGATCTATTAGCTCCCGCTTTAAAATTTTTTGGATAGTTTCCGATAAGCTACTCTCATCAAGACCTAGGGCATATTGTCGGAGATGTAAATTACACAGCCCTGTCTTGAAAGAGTGTATTGCGGCGAGCTCGAGGTCTTTCATTATTGGCGTAGAATCTGGGCCATAGCTTGTTTTGGACTCTTCTTGGCAATTACTTAACAACCTATTTAATCTGAAACCGAATTGCGTTCCGGTCTCATTTGAAATTTGCCGACACTGACGTAGCTCGTTTGTTATCTGTATGTAAGTTTTCCTAGGTAGGAAATTTTGGTTCAGTACTTGCTCTAATTCTTCGAGGCTCGCCACTGATTTCATTGAAATCAATGCAAAGGCATTGCCCCGCAGCCTTGTTAACACAAGGTTGTTAAACAGAGGCTTTTCAGCCTCTTCAAGGCATTGCCACACTTGCTTGCAGCAACCTATGAAACTTTGGACCTCGAGCACTATCCCTGAGTGATAAACACCCGAAAACGTGGGAATCAAATTTGACACCAAACGTGCAACCTTTTCATAGCTCATTGCAGGATGTTCTTTAAAAATATTTTTTGATATTTTTTATGGCCTTTTCTAAATCAGCTAACTGAGGTGTTAAGGAAATGGAAGGGATAGGAAATTCGGGACTTGGTTGGTTGACGATGTTCCTTTTTTTAAAATTACTTATATCTAACTTAAACTGTTTTGATAACTTACTTAGTTTTGCTAGGCGTTCTTGTTGTCTGTCGTCTATATCGCCTAATTTTTTGTGGAGTTGCTCCTCAATTGATGATTGATGATTGATGAAAGATGTTTATTCCAGTGGGTCGTCACTTTCGTCTTCCGTCGGCTTGAATTGTTTTCCGGATCTCGTTACTGATTCCTCACTCATTCCTCATAAGGTATAATTAGGTGTTTTTGTTTTTTCGTTATTTCTCTTGTTGTTGTTTTACTCTACACTTATGTCGATTTCTTTTCACCCATTTGCAGTCGATAGCAGTTGTCACTAAATTCGATTCTTCTTTGGTATTTAGGAAATAGAAAAAGTACCAATTTTTTTTTTTTTTTTTTTGAATGTGTGTGTATCTAATTGACAGATAAAGAGAAACAAGCACCAAAGAACAAAACACTTGCATTCAAATTGTTAAGCACACAATTTTTATATATATTTTTTTTTTTTTTCACAAAATGTTTTTCAAATTCACAACTAAATTCAAAACAGTTCTGCTTCCTTTAATTTTTTTCTCATATGCTGATGTTTTTCTTTGTTGTTTTTGATTTCTTGTTCACTTTACTGTTCACTTATAGACTTTTTCACTTAAGAGACTTTGGTCGTAGTGCTCTTTCCTGGCTGCGCCAAATTGTGGTATAAACAATAAATAAACCGACACGGTTTAAAATGTGGTGTAATATTCCAGTTTCATGCACGTTTGGCTGTCGTAATCAAATCCGACTGCATGCAACCTGGCCCAGACACAGGTAGCCAAAGTCACCCAATACATTTATACGCAGTGCTTGCATATTTCACTACGTGTAATATGCAAGCCATGCACTTTCCCACGTTCAGTGATTTTGCGTTGATCTTGTCTGGACAACGATCACATTGAATCTTCCTAATGAAAAAGTTGAGTTGTTTCTTGACAGTCAACCGTGTCGGTTTATTTATTGTTTATACCACAGACAGACATAACTTCGAGGTAGTACAGGACTTCGCCTACCTAGGATCCGCTGTAGATACGAACAACAACATCAGTGCGGAGATCAAACGGACAATAACTCTTGCCAACCGTTGCTTCTTTGGGTTAAGAAGGCAATTGAGAAACAAAACCCTCTCCAGAAAATTCAAGGTAACCTTGTATAAGACCTTAATCATCCCAGTCCTGTTGTACGGCGCGGAAGCATGGACCTTATCGAAAGCGGATGAAGAAACCCTTGGTCGTTTCGAAAGAAAAATTCTCCGAATGATCTTTGGTCCCGTATGTACACAATACGTGTGTTGAAGAAGATACAACAACGAGCTGTATGAGCTGTACCGCGACATGGGCATAGCCAGAAGAGTACGCATCGCGAGGCTACGATGGTTGGGCCATGTACAGCGGATGGACCCTAACGCTCCGACTTGACTGATTTTTGAAAGGACATTGCAGGAAAATCGCGGAAGACCTCGTCTTAGGTGGCGTAATCAAGTGGATGAAGACCTCAACCGACTTAGAGTGCAAAACTGAAGAGAGCTCGCCCGAAATCGAAGTCGTTACAGAAAAGATGTTGGTTGAGGCCCAGGTTCACCCCGAAGTGTAATGCCCACCTAAGTAAATAAGTATCCAGGCCATCTGCATCTGGAGTTATATTTTTGATTTCAACTTACATATGGCAAACCTCGCAAGGAAATAATTTTGGGTCATTGTCCAAGTCGAATGGGGCATTCTACCTGACAGTGGTATATACATAAATATACATTACACATTGCCTTTAAGCAAACAGTAGGGGAAGTCTACAGATCCTAAGTGGCGACTGCCTTTTCTTCTTTATAGGCTTGAGTTTGAGGTTTGCCACCTTGATCTTCACCATGACCCATATTTGTTTATAATTCCTTATGTCAAAAGGACTCGTCGAAAAAACAGTGTGGTGTTCCGGGGTAACACACAGCCTTTTCCGCGTTTATCTGAAATAACAAAATCAAAGAGATTAGTATTGTGTGAACTTATAAACTAAGAGTAGTAGTAGTAGTAGTAGTAGTAGTAGTAGTAGTATTTTTATTGGTAAAAATTATTAATTACAGATACAGATATTTATAGTATGTACAATGTAGCATGGCATTTGCCGTCTGCCAGATTGACAATTATAACTTTTAATCATAAATTTATAAACAGAGTAAGTACTAGTTTAGGTTTAAAAATTTTCATTCAAAATTCTATTTCTATATGCTTTATGCAACTTTACAAAACCTTAAACAGTTTGGGTATGTTAACTCCATATCTTAAGATCACCTCTTCGGGTAAGAAATCTACAACAAATGCATATCTTCCTGTTTCTCTTAGTGCTGGACATCTTCCAAGAAAATGAAGAGTATCTTCTCTCTCAGCCATATTGCACATTTCACAAGCGATTGGTAGATCCTCACGATGCGGTATACTATTTAAACTCAGAAGTTCACCTCTCACCCTAAGCATGGTTGATATTGGCCGGGTTCAAGACAAATTTCGAAAGTTCGAAAAGACCTGTCAGTCCATGAACGACTCTGAACATTTTTTTTTGTCTTAAAGTGGTACTGTATTCACCTCTCGATTCTACATAGTTTCAGATTTTCAGATGACAAACTAGTAAAATTAATTGTAAAACACAGATTTTTTCAGTTTGAAATTCAACAATTTGACCTCCAAGTATTTCCAAGTCTTAGCAGTATGGTATAGAGCAGTTTTAAAATTACATTCATTTTACTTAATTTTGATTAAAAAAAAATTAAATCGTGTACCTTCAAAAATGAATTTTCTTTGTTGATAAACCCATTTTTAATATTAATTTACAAAACAGAATATCCAAACACAAAAAATTATCAATTTCAGTTCAACAAAAAAGCGAAAACTTGTAGAACAAAAAACTGACCCAAGAATACCGAGTAAAGTTCGATTGTCATATATGTATGTTGTTTTCCTTGTTTTCACAAGTAAAATCTTAAGTTAAGATTTTCATCCAAGTTTTTCCATCTGAAAATCTATCTTCGAACATCTGAAAATCTGAATGTCATCTGAATTGTCATCAGAAAATCTGAAACTTTTTACATGGGAAAGTGACAGAATCTTAAGTTAAGATTTTCGAAGATAGGTCCCTGGAACGCGGCCATTTCCTTAATGCAGAATTCAGTTTTCTGTAGATCATCCTGTACATTGAATCTGCAGCCTCTTCTAACTAAGAGTATGCATATTAAAAAAATATACTCATACATACGTACTCAAAACCAGTTTTTTTTTTTTGATAAATGGCTTAGAAAGATTAATTTATCATGAAAACATAAAATATTTTAATACGTAAATGTATTTGTCTAGGTCTACAGGTTAAAGTTTTTGCCAAATTGTTTGGATCTAGTGTTTGGATCTCCCCAAAAGTTCAAAATTATAGTTTTGCGTTGAACGCGTTTAAAATTTTGACAACAAATAAAAAAGAGTCTTTTTTGTTAGACGTCTGGTTTTCAATCTGACAATACTTTTTTCGGAGTTGGTGTTTTTGACACTTGTTTTATGCTAAGTTTGGCTTGCCATTTTATTATGGAAAAACTGAACTTGTTCGACTCCTGGGCACTGCGTACGGTCGGTAAACTGTCTCCAAACGAAATAGCTTGTGACGCCAATTTTTATAGAATTTTGAGTCTTAAGCACCTGTGAGTTACCTCAAAGATTTTATTTATAATAAAGCTGAATTCTCGGTCATAATATTAAGTTACATACGTTTTATTTTTATAAAACGCGAGTGATTCCTTTATTGGTGAGGTCCACATTTTACGTAAAAGAATTTACGAAACAGCAACGATACCATCATCCTTCAACAAAGCAATTATCTTTCCCCTCTTTAAAAAAGGTGATCCTAGCCTTGTATCTAATTATAGAGGTCTTTCGTTTTTAGACACCCTCTACAAATTATTCACCACGGTTCTCTTAAATCGTCTTACAACTTGGATTGAAAGTAAGAACATACTCAATGAATACCAAGCTGCTTATCGAAACAATTATAGCACTGTCGATCAGATCTTCAACCTTTCATGTCTAATTCAACTGCAATTAAGTCAGAAAAAAAAACTTTATGCTTGGTTCGTAGATTTAAAGGCCGCATTTGACAACATCAATAGAGAAGCTCTTTTTCACAAACTTGTCACATTGGGAATTTCAACGAAAATGGTTCAAATCATCAAACTACTATATCAAGATACAGTTGCAGCAGTCTGGGATGGAAACAGCGCATCTGATTTTTTTCGAACGAACAAAGGTGTTATGCAAGGTTGTGTACTGAGTGCTCTCCTTTTTGTCTTGTTTTTAAATGATCTCCACTCTGAACTCCCCATTGGAATATTTGTAGAAGGAATTGGCATAAATGTCCTCTTATACGCTGATGACATAGTAATTTTGACTGAGAGTCCTGTAATACTTCAAGCTATTATAAACAAGTTCAGTAACTATTGTGATAAATGGAACCTTGAAGTCAATCTTAAGAAGTCGGAAATTGTTATCTTTAGGAATGGAGGACGAAGAAGTCTGTGAAAAATGGTATTTTAACGGCACAGAAATAAAAATTACAAATCAGTATAAATATCTTGGTGTAGTCTTTACGTATAACATGTCCTGGTCCGAACATCTCACAAAGAGGCTGGCTACATCAAAAAATGCTGTAAACGCAACCTGGTCCAAATTCGTAAAAAATAAATCCGTACCTCATTCAGCTAAGTTTAAAGTTCATGATGCAGCCGTTAGATCCATAATGTACTACTGTGCACAAGTATGGGGGTACAAAGAGTAGATACAATGTGAGAAACTTCAAAGATTTTTTGTCAAAAGATGCTTTAATCTACCTGGTAATACACCAAACTACGTTGTACATATCGAAACTGGTCTGCAAAAATCATTTCTTACTACTCTCGAAATACATTTTACATCTATGCGTAAAGTTTAAGTCTACCGAGCTTTAGATCACCACGAATACTTTCAACAGCAGTACTCCGCAAAAATATTTATTGGGCCCAGGAATGGTCAGGCTTTTTCCGCGAGACTGGCATCCTTGTTGACTGTGAAACCAGCAATTTCGAATGGAAACAGACTCACAACTTGATTTTAACTAAACTTAAGGAACAACAGTGGAATGCTTCTACCGAACGGGCTTTACAATCACAATTTCATGACGAATACTGCAATCTATCCTTCACAGAGGTACCCAATTATTTTGATGACTCGAACTCACGAGAAATGATAAGTCTGCTCTTAAGAACACGGTGGGTGTGGGCTACTTAATTTGAATGCTAGGGCATTTCAGCGTGACACTGTTGGCTTATGCACGTTATGCAATCTTGATGCAACTGAGAACATCTACCACTTCGTCAGCGTTTGTCCTATTTTCAAATCCTACAGAAGAATATTTCAAGGTGCCCAAACAATTGATCGAAATGAATTTCTTCAAATATTGAATGGCAAATGTTATTTAAACCTTTATAGATTCTTAAAAAATGCTCTTAATTATCGCAACTTAATTGTAAATGAATATAATTAATTTAAATTCAAGCTAAGCCAAAATGTAAATAGTAAAATTATGACTTGACAGACAACTTTAACAAGTTATTGTCTCAACTAATTTTGTAAACCAGCATAATCTTGTTTCTATATCTACTTTTTAAATAAAATAAAATTAATTTATCTATCTATCTATCTGTCTATCTATCTATCATACGTTTTATTTTTTCTTCAAAACCAAACGTCTAAAAAACACCCTTTATTTTAATTAAGCTTAAAAGAAAACTGAAACGACCAATTTGTTTATTTTTTTATCAGTTCTTGGAGCTCACCAAAGTTATTTCAGTCATAAATCAACTTTTTCAACTAGCCATCTTATGCGGGAAGAGTATTAGCTTTCGACGAAGTATAAAAAACGTTACCATTCATTTGTAAAGCTTCTTAAATGTAAGCATTATTTTCTCATTAATCCAGGTTGTCATCGTAAATTATTGATGAATGATTTATGATCATACATCAAGCCTTTCGGCGAAATAGTGTTTTATTGTTCAGACTCAACCACGAACGCCTTTTTATAAGAGTTAACGTACCAATCTATTAATAATCCAATCATTCTTCTCTTCATTATACATATGTATATGCACATATACAGCATACAAAATTAATTTGACAAAGCTTTTTTATTCTTTAATTTGCGAGTTTGAGTAGTGGTTTTTTGTTTTAAGAACTTGTATGAATCAAATTTTACAAAGCAATATTTTCAAGGTTACACAATACACATGTTGTCAAGAATTGAGATGACAAAACATTCATTTGATGTTTTTCATATCTTCTGTGGACCTATAAAATCCACCTAACACTGACAGTGCAGTCATTGAAGCATTATTGGTCCGATTTTTTTTTACTGATTTGCATGAAATTTTGGAATTAGGCTCATCTTACCCTTAACTTCAAAAGTGAAAATGAATTGAACCCCGCAATCACCCTGGGGGTGGTTGCCACCCCTTCTCGGGGGTGAATTTTTTGTTTTTTCAAAATAACCTCGGATATCGATAGAAGGTCTAATTTTAAGCAAAAAATCTAATATAAAGTTTTTCAAAAAATCCAATACTTTTCAAGTTATTGGCAATTGAAAATTCGCAATTTTTTCACATTTTTCATCTGTTTTTTTGCAAATATCTCCAAAACTATACGTTTTATCGAAAATTTTATGATTAACAAAATTGTTGCAAGTAAAAGAGTGAACAATTTGGTTTTTTATAAAGTATTCTTAGTGCAATATTAACCTCGATATTAAAGATCAAAGCCATTTTTTCTTTTCTTTTTTTTTCCTTTATTTTTCCATCAAATAAGTACAAGCTTAATTACATTTCAAAGATTTACAAGCATGGCAATTCAGTCGTCTACTGGTTATATCTAAACTTTTAACACTGAGAGAAAAGATATAAACTTACATATATATAATACAAATTTACAATTTAGAAAATAATTGAAGATTAATACAATTTTTAAATATGCCAGATAGAACAATTTTACTATTTTGTAAATAACAAATATTACGAGCTTTTTGCTAAGCAAATCAAAAATTACTAACATAAACTGAAAGTATTTTTAGTTTTGTTTAGTTAAGCTAATGATAGTGAATATTGTTTTGTATTTTTTGTCCATAGCTTTAATCATTATATTGAGTGTAATATCGCTAAAGATTTATTTTTAAACTAAGAAAAAAATTTTAAAAAAATATTAAGATAGGTACATAAAAAATAGAAGAGCAATTAAAGACTTTCAATATCAACGGAGAAGCGGGCTTTTAGTTTAGCTAAAACAAAATTATATTAGATTGAGCATTACATGTCAATGAATGAATTTTTGTATGCGACAGCTTCAGAGAAAAACCGGATAAGCAATTTCCAACCACTCTCACCATTCAAAACTCCAACACAATCCTCAAACGAAAGGAAGCTCTTATTGAAGTAAAATCGCCGGATCTCTTGTAAGATTGGACATAACGCTAGGAAGTAAAAAACATTTTCAATTTGATTGAGGTTGCATAGTGTACAATTAGGATTCATATCACTTCTGTGAGGTCTGTAGTTAAACTCAAGCATCTCCGTGCGAACCTTAAATATCAAGCTTATCTCCCTAGAAGTGAATTCGGTTCGAAAATAATTTGCTTCCCCCAAAGAGAAGTTAAGTTTTTTGTATAATGATCTAGATACGGACTCCCTTGCCCGAATGAGAAATGTCTGATATATGTTGTCATCTAAAACCGAAAAACAATCGTAAAGTTCATTCCTCCACGAATCTAGATTATCCAGACAAAACGTCAAAAGAAAGTTATGTTCTGAGGCCAACTCCAGCCAATGTTTAAAAGGTGTGTATCTGCAGCGTAACGCTGTTAAGAGAATCTTTTTCTGCAAATTGTTGTTAGGTCTTTTCATGACTTTGATTATATAGTCTGCATTCGCCTTAAGATTCTTTAAAAAAATTGGTGGTAGTCCTGACTCAACGTGTATGGCGTAATTGGGTGTATTAGATGGGAGTCTAAAGATACGCTTGAAGAAATATCTTTGGATAATCTCAATTTCGTCTAACTGCATGTAGCCATATACTTCATTTCCATAACAAAGGCAGCTTTTAACGGTTGCATCAAACACTTTGAACTTCGAAACCGCGTCTATATCTTTCTTATTGAAGAAATTTATCTCTTACATGACTTCGAAAATTCAGATTATGTGTAATTGTGAAACCTAGATATTTGTAGTCCTTCACTACTTCTATATTTGAACCACTCAAGTTCCAAGAACGGTCATTACGTGCACTACGATTCTGGTGTCTAAATATCATGATCTTAGACTTCTCAGTATTTATTTTAAGGTCCCACAAATCACAATATTGTTTTAACTTGTTAATTTGGAGTTGAATTGTCACAGGATTATCAGTTAAAATAACAAGATCATCCGCATAAAGGATCGCCTTGATAAGTAGATCACCAAAAACAACACTACCTGGTATATTATCTTCAATGTCATTGATAAAAAGTGAGAAAACTAAAGGACTCAAAATGCAACCCTGTGGGACACCTGTTTCTGACCTAAATTGTTTTGTTCATGCCATTTTTTACCACAGCAGTCGTATTTGAAAGCAGTTGCTCATAAACTTTAATAAATTTTGTTGATAAACCGATACCTGAAAGTTTAAATAGTAATGAGCTTCGGTTGATAGTATCGAAGGCTGCTTTAAAATCAACGAAAAATGCATAAAGATTTGATTTGGCACTTATGAAACCCATTGATTTAAATGAAAAAACATTAGATGCTCCCCTTATTTGCAATACCGCTCACTTATTTTACATGCAAAGGACTTTTAATAGTGCTCATTTTAAAGCTTATTTCAAGCAATACAAAACCCCGTGAATGCCGTAAAATGCATCAGCTCGCCGCTAGATGGCATTGACCACATCGATTAAATTTCAGACAAAATAAAAAATGGCTTTGATCTTTAATATCTAGCTTAATATTGCACTTGAAATACTTTATAAAAAAACCAAATTGTTCATTCTTTTACTTGCTATAATTTTGTTCTTTATAAAATTTTCGATAAAACGTATAGTTTTGGAGATATTTGCAAAAAACCGATGAAAAACGTGAAAAAATTGCTGTTGCTCGTGGAATTGAAACTCTCCTTCGCCAATTAACAAACATCAATTAATGATTTTATTTCACTATAAGAATTCAAATTAGTTACAATAGGGCAATATACTAAAATTTACTTACATTGGTGAGAAAGCTTAACAATTAGCAAAAATTAATCCACGGCAACCGGCTTCTTTCAATAAAGTTTCAAAATGGAATCTAACCTATCAATTTTTCTTTCAAAAAATGGCGATTTACATGCGCTTTCTATTTTACATTAATTTACAGTCTCTTTCTTTTAGAAAGAGACGAAATTATAATCAAATTTATAGGATTGGAAAATGTGGTGCTACCAGACTCGATGACATTCCGGGGGCCGTCTGAGATCTAGGGCCTAGGTTGAAGACTGAAGGTCTAGGACAGCGAGTCTGCCTACCGACCTCTTAGTCTTTATCGTCCCGCTGGAAAGTTTCACGTCTGCCATGCGTACAACTGCGTCAGGACCCGGATAAGTTTTGATGACACGTCCCAGATGCCAGGCTGAACGTACTTCGTTGGGTTCGATGACGATTACGATGTCGCCTAACTGTACTGGCCTTGTGTTGTTGAACCATTTCGACCGCCGTGTTATAACAGGTAAGTACTCGGCGTACCAGCGCTTCGTCAGTTCTGCCATCATGTGTTGAGCGCGACGAGAGTAGAGTCTGCTGCAGAAATCTTTATCCGAAAATAATCCAGGGGCTGTTATGTCGCGATCTTCTTCTCCGAATAGCATTGAGTTAGGCGTCAGGGGTTTAGGGTCTTCTGGGTCAACTGGGAGGTGGGTGAGCGGGCGTCGGTTAATTTGACCTTGAGCTTCCATGAGGGCGTTTCTCAAGACATCTTCCCTCGGTACCACGCCTTTAAGAACAAATTCGACGCTCCTCTTTATGGACTGGATGAGGCGCTCCCACGCACCTCCCATCCAGGGCGAATATGCAGGTATGAATCGCCACATGATCCCCTCGTACCTCGATGAGTACTCGCCGAGAGCATCCTCCATCTGTCTGACATCCTTGAGCAGCAAATTATTGGTTCCGACAAAATTGAGGCCGTTGTCACTGTAGAATACCTTTGTGACGACACGATTGATGACGAACCGCCGTACTGCCATGGTGCATTGATCCAGACTGAGATCGTTGAGTACTTCTATCTGTACGGCTCTGAAGGTGAGGCACGTGAAGATCATGCCGTATCTCTTTACCGTTCCTCTGCCAAACTTAACCAAGAGCGGTCCGAAGAAATCCACTCCGACATGGGTGAACGGTCTGGAATCAAATGCTAAGCGGGCAGGAGGTAACTCACCCATCACTGGCATAACAGCCCTGGCCTTGAGGCGTCGGCACATGAAGCACGCCTTCCTCACTCTTTCCACGGCTCCTCGAATGCTGATGACCCACGCGCTTTCCCGGATGTCCGAAATTACAGATGCAATTCCCATGTGATTGTTTCTCTGATGATGATGCATGATGAGTAGGTCAACCAAATGATGTTTTTTGGGGAGGATCGCTGGGTTGCGCGAGGAATACGAGGAATTAGCCTTTTGCGCTCTCGACCGCAGTCGTAACGTACCATCTCCATCCAAAAAAGGTGACAAACTGATGATCGAACTTGAAGAACTGACCTTACCCTTTGACCTGAGGGAGGCGATGTCGCTCGAAAAACTTTCATCCTGGATTTTTCTGAACATCCAATCTTCTGCCTGACGAAACTCGACTGGAGTGATGTAGGTTTCCTTACTCGTGGGTTTCTTCTGAAGGATGTTCTTGAACCTTAGCAAGAAAGCGACGACTCTCACAAATGAAGACCATCTGGCCTGAAATCTTCCCGACAGCAACTCAGCCGCACCGAAATAAGTCCTTTGTTTGCTGACATGAAGTAGTCTACCTGAAACTTGCCTTGTATCATCCAATTCCTCGTATCCAGATATGCACGTAGACACTGGCCATTCTACTACCGGCCTCTTCAAGAACTCCGGACCTCTAAACCACCTCGTATCATAATCAGCCATGGACGAGTCGAAATGTTTTGTACCGTCATCGGCCACATTGTCGGTGGAGCCAATGTGAAACCACTGGCGCGTAGACGAAGAGTCCAGAATTTCTCCTACCCTGGTGGCGACGAAAGATGGTAATTTTTTGGATGAAGCGATCCAAGCGAGAACTGTCTTAGAATCGGAGAGGAACCTGGTGTCGTTGATTCGAATGGAATGTGACTCCTTTATTGTTGCTGCTAATCGAACACCTAGCACAGCCGCTTGAAGCTCCAGGCGAGGTATTGAGAGCTGCTTTACTGGAGCGACCTTGGCTTTTGCCATAACCAGCGCTATTTCAACCTCCTGAAGTCTCGCAAAACGCAAATAAGCGACTGCAGCAAACGCCTTCTCCGACGCGTCGACGAACACTATCAGGCTAACTTCACCTTCATCGGGATCCCAGGAGACGTAACGGCGAGGAATTTTGATGGATTCTATATTCTTCAGCTGGTCAACAAATGCCATCCATGAACTTCGTAAGTGAGATGATACCGGCTCGTCCCAGTCACATCCATCTCTCCAAACCTCTTGGAGTATGATTCGCCCACGTATGATGAAAAGCGAGATGATTCCGAGCGGATCAAAAATCTTCATGATGATCTTGAGGATCTGTCTTTTTGTCACAACTGCATCTGCCTTTAGGGAGTCGACAAGTACTTCTTCGAACGCCAGCCTATACGAAAAGTGATCGGAGCCTGGATGCCAACACATACCTAGAACCTTAGATACCAAACTATCGCTTTCGTTAGGATTTATGCTTACCAGTTTTTCGTTGACATAACCCTGTGGTAGCCTTTGTAAAACTTCACGGTTGTTTGACTGTATGCCTACCAGATCAAAATTCATAGATCGGCAAATGCGAATGGCATCCTTCGTCACCGAAACAGCATCTTCGACCGTGTTGTGGCTGTTGAAGTAGTCATCTACGTACGTTCTCTTGGTCAACCCATCGATAGCTTCAGGACTTTCTACTTTGAAGAGGTTAGCATGGTGGTTCTTAACATATTGAGCGCATGTAGGGGAGCATCTCGGACCGAACATCATCACCTCCATGATGTATACTGAAGGTTGTCTGGAGCTATCACCGTCTCTCCAAAGGATCCGTTGGCACTGCTGGTCTTCGGCCTTGATTCTGATTCTATGAAACATCTCACGAACATCGGCGTTCACTTCTACAAGTCGTTCTCTGAATTTGAACAGGCCTGCATGTAACGGGACCAAGTTGTCTGGACCTTTCATTAAGAAGGAGTTTAATGACACTCCGTTGACTGTTGCAGCTACATCCGCCACACATCTAGGCTTCGGTGGACTCTTGTTCGGGTTAACTATGATAAAGGTAGGCGCATACCAGACTCGAGGCCAAACTCTCTCTAATTCCTCCTGCGACGCGATTCTTGCATAGCCTTTAGAGAGCAGCTCGCGAAAATAGTTGTTTTGCCATTCAAGCAGATGAGGCTTCTTCCGTAAGGACTTCTCAAGATTCACCAGGCGACTCAACGCCATACTATAGCTATCTGGCAGCTTGACGTCATCCGATTTCCACAAAAGTCCAATCTCGTATGTACTGCCGGTCAATTTCAGCGTATCCTTCATGATGTCAAGCGAGCGACTGACTTCTCTGCCGAGCAACTCATCCTTTGGGGGCAACACCCCAAACTCCTCGGTTGTAAAGTGACGGCGAACGAGGTCGTGCAAGTCTGGTTCTTCCCTGATGGCATCATGGAACATGAGTTTCATAGATGGTCTCGATACTTGATGCATGCAGGACACGTTCATCGATGAAGCTGATCCCCCGAACACGATCCATCCTAGCAAAGTCCTCAAGGCATGAGGCTCGTCGTCTTTCCCGTGGCGATGTCCATGACCCAATAAGAATTTGGCTTGGTCCAGCCCCAATAATATTTTTGGACGAGCTTCTACTAGGTCTGAGAGCGGTAGACCTCGAAGATGGGGGTACAACTCCTTCAATCTCGCGACATCGATGGACTGACTGGCAAGGCACAAATCTTTAATAGTGTAGACGTTCTTCAAAATATACTGCTTCCGACCCTTTACAGCGGAGATGGAGAAAGATGTTCGCTTTGAATCCTCGATTCGTGAAACTCCCTTGGTCCACTGCAACGTGAGTTTTTCGGAATGGCCATCTAACCCCAGCTCATTAAATAGGTCCTCATCGATCATGGATAGCGACGATCCGTCGTCCAAGAAAGCATGGGTGTCCACAAACAAATCTCCTTTTCCATGTATCCGCACTGGGACTACCTTGAACATGATGTTTACATCAGCCCCAACATGGGAGGAGTGAACGTGTGATTGTGGCACGAACGGAACGGCTGCAGAATCTAAATGGCCCTTGACATCACTGAACGCTCTATGCAACAACGGGTGGTGGTGTCGGTTGCATCCATCTATTCCACACGCTCTTTTCTTAGAACACGTCCTCCACTGGTGCTTGGTAGGGTCCAAGCATGAAAAACAAATAAACTTCTCCTTAGCAAACGTCTGCCTTTGAGCTGGGGTTAACGACAAAAACTCATCGCACCGAGATAACGCATGTTGCGACTTATTGCATTTACAACATTGGCTGGGTGTCACTGAAGAAGTAATAGGTTGATGCACCAGCACTCGCGAAGCCTTAGCATTACCAGCTGGTGGTTTCCTCTTTTCTGCAAACTCAAGGTGACTCATTAATTCAGGTGGAAGATCAATTACCTTTTCGGTCAAGAACTCGGCAAATTGTTGAAAATCAACACGCGGTAAAACGGCCTTCCTTCTCTGCCAGTCTTGATACAGTCCTGCACCTAACCTAGAAGCTAGGTTAGTGAGAACGAACCCATTAGTGAGGTCTTCCTGCCTGTTCATCGATTTCATATCCGCTACGAATCCATTGAGCTTCACAGACCACAGGCGAAGCTTAGGATCGCACCTTGTGGTTAGCTTCGGAAGACTTAACAAGTCCGAAGTCAAGTCGTGAACCAGCACATCATACCGCCCAAACATTATGCGTAAAGAGTCAACAATTGCGTCGGCATCCGACGAGTACTTGAGGCGGTCACTCACCAGCTGATACGCCTCTCCCTTTAGTGCCTTGCGTAAGCGTGCGACATTCTCCTTAGCACTGTACCTCCCTTCGATAGTTGTTGTTTTGTACACCTCCTCAAAATAGGGCCATTCCCTTTTGTTCTCCCCTGAGAAGCTTGGAAGCTCTTGGACATTGCTACGATTTAGTATCGTAAGGAGGCTTGCCACATCACTATCTCGAAAAGACGACTCAGCACTCGACGCCTTAGTAGCATGTTGCAGCGGTGTGGACTGATGTTGATGTTGAGCGGGGATCTTCTTTAAAGGCACTGACTGTAAATTTTCCTTAGTCGAACTTAAAATCGCCTGATGATTCGCTTGGATCCGCTTAATGATGTCCAGTTTGGAGGCCTTTGCACTTTCTGAAGTAGCTTTGGAAGTACCGATGGGTGTCGATACTTGAGGAGCCTTGGCAATGGCCATCCTCGAAAGCTTCAATTTCGCCTCCGCAAGCTCTGCACGTAACTCACTAAGTTCCTTGTCTCGTTGAGCTACTGCAGCTTGCGCTACCGCCGCCGCCTCCATAATGAAATCCGATTGATCGTGTTCATCCTCTCCGCAACCAGCATCCAAATTCGTCTCCTCATCATCCCTATGCACGCAGTCACTCCCTTCACAAAACCATGGGGTTTCTGTGTCGCACTTATCCGGGTCAAATCCAACGCAATTATAGTGCCACCAACGTTTGCACGTCTCGCACTGCACCATCAAATCGTCATCAGGCCTTCTGCAAATTGACGAAGAACAACTCCGCACCACATTTTCCATATCAAAGCAGGGGATGGTGGTGGTGATCTTTGAAACAATTCAATTACAATTGAAATAAAATAATGTTGCTCGTGGAATTGAAACTCTCCTTCGCCAATTAACAAACATCAATTAATGATTTTATTTCACTATAAGAATTCAAATTAGTTACAATAGGGCAATATACTAAAATTTACTTACATTGGTGAGAAAGCTTAACAATTAGCAAAAATTAATCCACGGCAACCGGCTTCTTTCAATAAAGTTTCAAAATGGAATCTAACCTATCAATTTTTCTTTCAAAAAATGGCGATTTACATGCGCTTTCTATTTTACATTAATTTACAGTCTCTTTCTTTTAGAAAGAGACGAAATTATAATCAAATTTATAGGATTGGAAAATGTGGTGCTACCAGACTCGATGACAATTGCGAATTTTCAATTGCCAATAACTTGAAAAGTATTGGATTTTTTGAAAAACTTTATATTAGATTTTTTGCTTAAAATCAGACCTTCTATCGATATCCGAGGTTATTTTGATAAAAAAAAAATTTACCCCCGAGAAGGGGTGGCAACCATCCCGAGGGTGGTTGCGGGGTTCAATTCATTTTCACTTTTGAAGTTAAGGGTAAGATGAGCCAAATTCCAAAATTTCATGCAAATCGGTTCACAGTAGAAAAAATTCGGAGGTAAGACCGTATTTTTCGCTTCAATGACTGCACTATGATGGCAAACAAATATTTAAATATATGTAGTTTCTTTTGTGACTGCAAAAAGGTTGACTTTGCAGTGCCCTGAGTAAAACACTAAGCTAAGATTTTCCTTCCACTTTGCTAAATGCAAATCCTAACAATAACTCATCATTCCATTTTTAGATATGTATTTGTGTTTGAAAATTATTAATTTGTTCTTTTTTTTTGTCCATAAAACAGTGACACAAATGCGTTTGAAATAGAGTTTATGGATTCTCATACCAAAGAAGCGTGCAAGGATTTGAAAGTTATCATTGGAGAAAACAAGAATTTTCAAGCTAATTGCGAGTTAAGTCACAGCAAAGCAGGACTCAAATGCATTGGAGCATTAAATGCGTCTTCCTTAATGAAGTACTCTTAATTCAAGTGAAATTTATTATGAAATCTTTACATACAATTGCATCGATGTTATCAATTGCAGCTTTAACACACTAAATCATGTGAGAGACATTCAGTTTTGCGGTTGGCAAGAGTTTACTTTCGATCCAGTACTGACGATGAAACATTTCACAGGAGCAAAGTACTTAGATATCTCCTATGGTAACTTGACGGACATTGTGAATAACTTCCCTGAGATGCCGTTTTTACAAGTGAGTCTGTGTTATGTTTTGTTTGAATTGTAGTTGTAAATTTTATAAATTATACAATTTATACAAGAGAGTATGACCAAGCAAACCAGAGTCGATTAGGACAAGATAAAGATTCTACTAAAAAGAGGTTTTATTTTGAATTGCCCTCTATTTTAAGAGTTGCCATGACTACAGCTATTTGACAGATGACAAGTAAAAAAAAATTATACTATGACCCCTGTTCTGTTTTTCGTTCCGACACTATATACTCCCTCTTACGAATTTTTTCCGTTCTCAATTCCGAATCCGTAATTTTTCAATTCGTTTATCATTTTGTACACGGAATTTAATTTGATTGATGAATTATGTAAAACACTATTTATTGCTATACATGAGATATTCTAAGCTTTATTTACATTATCATGTACTTAAATAGTAAACAGTTCCAATGGACATAAATATTTAGTTTGTAGAACGTTTTTGTGGTACAAAATCAGTAGCGAATCCGTTCGGAAATTAGAGAAGATCAAACTTTTCAATCCGTACGGACTCAATTTAGGTTTTTGTTTTTAGTCCGATCGAAAATCAGAACAGCAAGGTATACGCGCTTCAACTACATATTGAAAATTAAAATTCACTAACAAATTGCTTAACATTTTGCGGTCATAGAAAAAAAATAGATAGAGCAAGACATGCCTCTTCGCATCGCAAAACAAAATAATATTGTTTCTTATGAGAAAAAAATATTGTAGAACAACGGGAAAACTTACATATACAAATTATACTTTTTATGAAAGCCAGAAATCTGCACTTTATAATAAATTTTAAATGAAGTGGTTTCAATTTATAGTTTTTGAAATGACTGACTTCAAAGTCAAAATTTACGAAAAAAATTTTTAAAAAATCACTTTGAATATTATGTTTCTCATGATTACAAATGCCAATAAAAAAATAATAGATGTAGTTAGTTGTTTTAATAAATTTTTTATCAAATGCTGTAAACTACTTTTTTCTATGTCTTATAGTTTTTGAGATAATTGAAAAATAGTAAAACTATTGAAGTATGAAATATTTTCAAAAAATTATGGAAATGCGTACGAATTTACAATAATGTTAGGAAATAGATTAGTAAAAGTATAAAACTTCATCAGGCAAGTACTTATGTGCTATTAATTTCCGTATGCAACAATTTTCCGCATGGCCCGCTTCGCGGGGGCTCATTATTTTAACCCTTTTTCCGCAGAGTTAAGCTGCTCATGCTAAATATGAAAATAGCCAATTGTTTTTCTAGCTGCAAGTTATTTGATCGAACTGAAAAAAGTATAAAAATATAAAAATTCATCAGACAAGTGCTTATGTGCGTGCAGCTAATTTCCGTATGCAACAACTTTCCGCATGGCCCGCTTCGCGGGGGCTCATTGTTTTAACCCTTTTTTCGCAGGGTTGAGCTGCTCATGCTAAATATGAAAATAGCAATTGTTTTCGGATCAATAATTTCCTTTGATTTTTTCAAAATTTAACAAAAAAAAACAAACAATTCCTAATAAAATCTCAAAAAAACCTTATCTGGTATCACAACAAAAAGAAAGGAAATGTCAAAATACAGCCATGAAGTCCATGTCATCAGAAAGAAAAATACATTGTTCTGCCATTTTACAGTAAAAAAAGTATACATGAGATTTACGATGCAAGCAGTGAGAGGCATGCAACCCCCTGCTGCGGCTCCTTATAAGCTTTGGGGCGCAAATTTTTTATATGAAAAGTATCTTTTAAAATTAGAAAATTTTTTTATTTTAAAGAAGAAATATAGTTTTACTATTTTGCAATTATCTTAAAAACTATGAGACATAAAAAAAGTAGTTTACAGCGTTTGATAAAAAATTTATTAAAGCAACTAACTACATCTATTATTTTAAAATTTTTTTTTCGTAAATTTAGACTTTGAAGTCAGTCATTTCAAAAACTATAAATTGAAACCACTTCATCTAAAATTTATTATAAAGTGCAGATTTCGGGCTTTCATAAAAAGTATAATTTGTATACGTAAGTTTTCCCGTTGTTCTACAATATTAGATTTGTAGTCAATTTTTATAAAATTGCCCCTACCGTCTAAGCGGGGAGAGATAGACCCCCCTCCCATAGTAGAAAATGCTTGTATTGAACCCCTCCACCAAAAACCGTTATTTTTTTTTTTTTTGTCGCCAAAGTTATCTTACTCTCCCCCCATTATTTTTTCTTATTCATAAAGATTTATAATCGTGGAGTGAAATTTAGTTTTTAATTCGAAATATTTATTTTAAAGAGGGTTCTAAGCTCAACAATTTGTAAATTTTCCCTTTCAGGTGATAAATATTTCGTTCACTAGACTATCTACAATAAATGTGAATCTAGTTAAATCAATCCGAAGCTTAAAAGTACTTGACCTGAGGTATAACAAGTTGAAATCTATGGAAGCGCCATTAGCTCTGCCACCTGCATTGCAAAAACTATACTTAAGTGGTAAGTTTTCAAACATATTCAATTACATAAAATAAATTGTCTTAGCCTTGCAGGAAATGTCTGGAATTGCTCACGCAGCTTAAGATGGCTACTGAATTTTGAAAAACCAAGTATATTGTTAGATAGAACTATTATGGTATGCTCCGATCCCAAGTACCAAGGACGAAATTTGGCAACAGTAGCATATTACAAAAGGGTAAGTTTGCTGTGTGTAAAATAGTTGGTCTCATACCGTTGTTAAAATACTCTTGAGAGAGACCTTGGAAATTGACAGTTCCTTGTATTTCTTTGTTTTAACTTGCATTTCAATATATATTTACAAATAACCAAAAAAACAAATCCGCAAAACTGCTTAGCTATAATTTTGCTTTTATCCTCTACTTTAACCTTCAAACATCTTCTTTCTCTTCCTTTCTCTCTCTTTTTTGATTTAAATCAATTTTAAATTAGCTATATCATTTTAGTAATTTGGTAGTTCAGAGGCTTTAGGTCATACATTTACATGATGACTAACTTAAATTTATAAAATTTGTTAGCCGTTAGAAAAATAAAAAAAAATCAAATCGAACACCTTTCGCCTTTTAAGCAAAAGCTAATATACTCATCCTAGTGCGAATATTTACATTTACGTTTACTCTTACTAACTGGACAAGTTAAATTGGTAAAGGTGTAGATAATGACCCCACCCCTGGAGGTCGTGGTGTAAAATCGGGGGTGCTAGGGGGTGCCCCCCACAACAACCTCCAAGTGCAAACAGGTGGCGGTCATGCCCCCAAAAAAAGTTACACCCCCATTTCATGAAATTTGATGTATTTGATGAATTTTATAAAATTTACAGGAGTTCCTTCGGCGTGGAGAAAAGTTGGAGAGTTCGCTCAAATTTTTGGCTATTATTATTAAAATAAAAAAATTTTGAAGGGGTTCAGCACTTTGAAGTTGTTGGGAGGCACCCTCCAACACCACCATGTTTCTCCCATTCCCAAACAAATTCTGTGCTGATGAATTAAATTTAAATTCAGCAATTTTTCTGACTTTGGGGGGGGGGGGGGGGGGGGGGGGTATAACTTTTTCGAAGGGGGTGGGTAAGTGCAACTTGTTTGCACTTTGACGATGTTGTGGGGGACATCCCCTACCCTCTCCAACTTTTCTCCACACCGAAGGAACTCCTGTAAATTTTATAAAATTCATCAAAAACATCAAATTTCATGAAAACTTCTTTTGGGGGCGTGACTGTCACCTGTTTGCACTTGGAGGTTGTTGTGGGGGGCACCCCCTACCACCTTCGACTTTACACCACCCCTTCCGGGGGTGGGGTCATTATCTACACCTTTACCGTTAAATTAATATTCATCCTCAAAGCTGGTTAGTCCTCGCACATTTATGTATAATCAAAGTAATTTAGATCAATAAATCTATGAATTTGAACAATATTGTGATATCTACAGCCTATCATCGTAAAGCCAACTTCCAAAGAAAGAAACTTTAAAAGAAAGTCACGGTTGCCGTTGTCAAGAAAAAAAACCTACCAAACTTTTTAAAAAAACCTACCAACTCAATGAAAAACCTACCAAGCTTCATTTGAGTTTATTTTTCGAAAAAAAATATTTAAACTACAAAACTTGCTTTCGCATTAAACCATAATTAATTTTTCATAACGCACAAAAGTTTAAGGCATGGGTACCGTTGTTGTCAGTGGCCAAGTCTTTTGCTAATATTATACTGTTTATTACATTAAATCCCAGTTTGGTTTTTATTAGGGACAAACCAAAAAATTTCTTTTCTGCTGCTGTGTGAGGTAGGGTCAGTAAATTAAAAACGAAATTTGTTAAATCTTTATGTTTCGAAGTGCCAACAAATATCTTAAAGCTTCGACAACCGAATGCTCGCATTCAACGCACCGGGAGTTTGAAAACTACTGTCAGTTTTCGTCGCTCTGATTGGTCAAAAGTGTGAGAAGTTTCAGTAAGATATTTCAATTTTTCGAAAATAGATTAAGATAAGATTTAGTTGTCAAAACAAGGAAAACAACCTACATATTTCACAATCGGACTTTACTCGATATTCTTGGGTTAGTTTTATGTTTTACTAGTATTCGCTTACTTGTTGAATTGAAATTGATTGTTATTGATGTTTTAACATTGAAAGTGAATTTATCAGCAACGAAAATATATTTTTGAGGGTATATGATTTTAATTTTTTTCATCAAAATTAAGTAAAACGAATGTTATGTGAATACTACTGAACAAAAAAAAATTGGAAATCGAATTCCTGAATTTCAAACTGGGAAAAACTGTTTACTTTTACTATACTAATTACATAAATGTAAAATCGAAAGGTGAATCATAGTTCAGACGATTATCGTTCAAATTCAATAGTCTATCGTAGATTGCGTCGTCAAACGATTGTTTCATACAATCTTGCTTTCAGTGGTGGAGAGCGATTTTACTATCGTCTTACAAATTTTGGAAATTTTTTCAGGGTCTTAAAAGCGTATTTTTGCTGCTAATGATGGATTAACATGCATCTGCAAGTGCAGATGAAAATTGGAAAAAGACACAAGATGTAAAATTCATACTTGTGTGATAGAGAGGGAACGCACCATCTGCACTTCCTTAGTTATGGCTGCAGATGAAAAATTATCGGTGCAGATGAACATGTTCATGTGCACCCATAATCCCTCATACGCAGTCATAATATTATTCGTCTCTCTTTTTAACTTTTGTGTTTTATAATCTTCATCCGTCCCGCTTTACTTTTCTGCACATCTGCAGTTGCAGATGCATGTAAATCCAGCATAAAATTCAGACGATAGTCGTCTAAAATGTTACAGAATCCGACCACTGGTTAAATTTGTGTACTTTTTTGAGAAATTAATTTTTTTATTTATTATTTGTAAAAGAGTTGTTTAGGATGTTTTAGTAAAAAAAACCTACCAAATTGAATTGAAACCTACCAACCTACCAAAGCTGAAAAAACCCTACCAAAACGGCAAGAGTAAGAAATGCCTAAATCGCTTTCCAAAAATCATTCGGTTGATGTACACATCCATAATAAGACCAATCCTCAAATTCGCTCTGTTTGGTACGGTGCATGTAGTTAGAGAAGGCGTAAGACTCCTCCAAGAACATGGACCAAAATCCATAGCCTTGCATGCATTGCGTCAACCAGTACCGTGAAAAGCACAACAACTGCAGCTCTGAAATTTTTCTGTTACAAACTCCGCTGGATCTTTTTACTAAAAAGATATTATAATTATAAAGCAGGTTTGTATCAGGCCACAGAACTATATATGAATATGGACATTCAAACAGACTACACCAGGAACAGGAGCAGAAAAACTTACAGTCTGTGAACTAACTGTGAAGTAGCATCTAGCTACGCAAAAAGTGAGTGATCAACGAAAATATTGTAATGCAAACCCAACATTTAATACCAATTTCCTAATTGAAAACGTTCAACCGAAAATACAAGCGGCAACACTAGTGTAAGCGTAGAAATATACCAGGAGGGGAAATGTTTGACAACAATGTGGAGACCATGTGGAAATTACTGTGAAGTTCTAGATGTAATGTCGTTCGATATAAATAGGCCGCCGCGCCGCGGCAACCAGTGGCCTATTGCACCACCTTACAATATTGTAAATTACAAACGATTTTATCACAAATTTGTAAAAAAAGTATTTCGTATTTCCTAAGAATTTTGTTGTTACAAAATTGTAGTTGTGAATTACAAAATATTAATTTGTTAAAAAATATCATTTTTTGTTGCACGAAAATAAGTTTGTATTTGTAGATTATAATCAAAAAAATATTGAAAATCCTACTTTATTGTAAGTTTCTGTTGCACCATATGAAAGAGAATCACAAATTTGTTCAGTTTGTGAAAGAATTCTACAGGTGAAAGACTGTGTGTATATTTTTCTACAAATTTGTATTTCATAGTAATTTAATTATTTTTTCGTACGAAAAAAAAGTTTACTGTCCGCTTGAAAATTATAATATAGAGAGCCATTTAAATTTTAATGAAAGATTTCTACTAAGATGTTCTAAGGCAGAAGAAATCATAAATATTATTGGACGCAGAATACAAAAAAAAAAAAAAAAAACAGAAAAAACTGCTCATTAACGCCAAGACGGCCAAAATTTTTTTGGTTTGATTACACTGGTCAACAAAAAAAAATTTTTTTTGAACGTGGGTTTTACCCAATATATTTTGATTATATAAGCAAATCTATATAAAAAATTGCGATATCACAACGAAAATATTTTGCTTTTAAGAAGTTAAGGGGGTAGGGGGGGTTATGATTTCAAAGTATGAAAAAAAAACATTTTTGTGAATTTTTTTAAATATGGATTGAGTAATTTTATTTGGACCTTTTGTACATTATTGAGCATACTTTCTACAATATGGATAATTTTTTCATGCAGAATTATTGAAGCACAAGCTTTGCATAGCATAGTATTGAACATCTTGAGAAAAAAACTGTTTTGCGGTGTTTTTGGTTCAAAGAAATGATACAGATTACAGAGTGTTGGAAGTAAGGGAAATGTGTTTCATATGGACGCTTTGTGTAAAAATTAAAGCTACTGGTTTTTTTATGTTCCTTCCAACAATGATGCTTAAGATCTCCCACAAACTGCAGATTTCAATAAATTGACCTATAGCTCGATTGTGTTAAGTAACTGGCGCGTACACCGCACTAACTTTGGATTGGTAGTGAGTGCTTGAGCCAATAATTTAGTTGCAAGGCAATTGTGAATCCCACAAAACTTACACCGGTCAAAAAAAAAAGTATGGTGAACATCGCAAATTGTTTTTTTTTTTCTCAAGACGTTCTGGAGGGAGCTCTGTTACCGGCTTATGCTTCAATACTTCTGCATGAAAAAATTACCCTATATTGTCGAAAATATGCTCAATAATGTACAAAAGTTCCGAATAAAATTACTCAATCCATATTTAAGAAATAAATTCATAAAAAGGTCTTTTTTCTTACTATGAAACCCTAACCCCCCCCCCCCCCCCTTACCTTCCTAAAAATCAAATATTTTCGTTCTGTAATTGCATTTTTTATATGGATTTGCATATACTATAATCAAAATATATTAGGTAAAACCCATGCACAAAAATGCTGCTAACCGGTGTTATTCATAGTTTTGTTCACTTCAACGTTCAACAAAATTGTGCATTAAATTTGTAAATTACAAGCGACGAGCATAAATGGTGCAAATTTGTGAATTCACTTATTTCGTTCGTGCAACGCAAATTCATGTACAAAAATTGTGATTGTGGATTACAAATACAAATTTGTGATTGTAATTTGTAAACTGGTGCAATAGGGCCCAGATGTCAGTTGTGATTATAGAGTGATAAAGTTAAGAGTGAGTTAATGTGATTATTGGTAGAGTTGAATTCAATAAAGTAGAGATCGAATAAAAGTGGTAGAATTAAATTGAAAGGTAAAGTTTTATTATTGCGAACTAAGCGCACGTTACGATATTGACATCTTCATAAATAGTCAGGTGCAACCATAGTATTTGTAGTCACAAAATCAAAATTTGAAAGCTATCGTTGTAACTTAGCTCTCTCTCTGTAAGTTCCCAAGTTTAAAATAGAACCCTCGGAGAATACTTAACAAATCGTAATGAATCCTTTAAAACCCGATAGGGTGTCGCAAATAAAGGGCACTGTCGTACCTAGAGGGTTGAAAAAAAATCGATTTTTTGAAAAAAAAACATTTATAAGACTACAACACCTGGAGAATATCTCCTGAAATTTTCAAGTCGATCTGACAAATAGTTTCTGAGTTACGGCCGTTTAAATTTGGCGCCTTTCGTTCGAGTCAGTGCCACTTGGTGAGTGAACACGGTGCTACAAAGCTTACCTACGAACTTACCGACAACTTTTAGCAAGCAGATGTAGGCACCATATTGTATAGAGTGGCGACTGTTAACGGTAGTACATTTAGCCGTGTAGTAGTGAAAAAAGTCGATCGTTACGAAAAAAATTTAATGCGATTTTCTCAAAACCACTTTTTTGAATCCATTTTCGATTGAATCCATTTCATTCTTTTCCTACAAAAAATTCACGAAAAATCGACGTTCCAGGTGCGACAGTGCCCTTAAGCTTAGGCTGCCTCGAATTAAGGTCTCCTAACAAAATATCGCTACCAACTAAAAATCTGCCGACCTTTGATTGAGATAAACCCTCCAAGCATCAAATTTAAAACAAAATATTGGACGAAAAATCGGAGACCTCTGGCCTCTGGGTCTTGTTTCCGAAAAAAGAGAAACAACACCAACGGGCCTCATTTCTATTTTGTAGAAACAAAAAGAAAAAAATAAAAAAAAATAATGATGGCTCATTACTTTTACTAACGTTTTAAAGCGACATTCAAGCCCGTTAAGTAGAAATAGATACTCTCTTGAATTGTTACTTTTATATCAAACATTCATATTTCATTTATAAAAATTTTTCCGCTTCGCAATTTGCACAGGTGTGGTACCCTGGGCGTGATGGTTAGCATATCCACCTGCTAACCCACAGGTTTGAGGTTTGAACCCCAGCCGAGGCAAAAATGTTTTTTCACGGGTATCGTCTTTAGTCTTTCGCAAGGAATTGGCAAATCCTCCGTTAGTAAATTCATTGCCATGAAAAGCGCTTTCTCAATTAGCCGTTCGGAACCGGCAGAAAATTGTAGGTCCCCTCCATTCCCTCACAAGGCATGGTTGTGAGAAATGTGCTAGGCCCAGGGGTTCCTCGGTCCTCGCTCTGTTGCGCCACCCTATTTATTTTAGTTTAAATTGCACAGGTCTCGTATACGTCACTAAAACAAATAAATAAGTAAATAGGGTGGTAGGTTTTGTAGTTGAGATTTTTTTATCTATAATAAATGAAAAGATTAGCAAACATTTTAACAGTTAAGTTAAATTTTCTATATAGTATAAATTTATCAAAATTATCCATAATCCTGTAAATAATTGATGTTTTTACCGTTTACGAGATATATTGAAAATAAAAATCTAAACCGATGAGTATGGTTCAGAACCCATATATATATATCCGATTTGCAACCTCTAATTTAGCAGCAATCCGCTGTTTTCTATTCATAACTAGCCCTTTTTCCAGTTCCTTCATTCACTTTTCTTTTCGACGTAATCAGTAGCCCATTTTGTCTTGTTGATAATTTTTTTATCAATAATAGCAAACTAAGTAAATAACGCTGATCACAAAATGGACGAAGTCTTCTATGAACTTTCAGAGCAAATTTATTTATCTCAAATCTTACTGAGCAGAAATATCAACACTATTTGAAATTCTCAACTCAAAGACAAATTTGTTTCCGGTATTCACTGACGAAATAAACTTCTTTTAATTTAAGGCTTCAAAAACTGAGTGTCAATCCCATGAAGAACTAAGAAATTGCAGTTGTTCGGTGCACTATATTTTGAAGAACGAAAACGGGACATCCTTAACTCCAATATATGCTATTAACTGTTCAAGCTTAAACTTTTATAACCTACCATCATTTATACCACAAAACGCAACCATATTACACGCAAACAATAATAAGGTAAGTTGAATAATAAAAAATTGATACGCTGTGGCCCATTTCACCAATAATATGAAGGTTACACTCATTTACAAATTTGCCATCCAGTTTCTTGTATCGGACAAATTGTAAAAAAGGTGTAGATCACAAGTGTTCAAATTTTCTACTGCATCGGAATGAGGAATAATTTTTTTCAATGTTTTTTGGCAATATTGCTATAACAGAAACAAGCAAAATGTTGCTAAAATATCATCTTTTTGGCTGCTTTCGCAAAAATGACGATATTCTTATAAACTGAAAATTTTCTGAAATTCTAGAGTCTTGGCTGAAATTAACATTCAAAATTTCCTTGTATTAGTCAACCTCCATTTTTGTGTTAGTGAATCAGAAAAGGGAAATTTCTCATTAGTTTAAAGCTGGAAAGCTTTTAGCAATTTCAATAAATAAAAAAACACAAACTTGGTTTGAAAAACGCTTGTAATTACAAATTTGAAAGTTGGTGAAATTGGCCAGTGATTGATAAATAAAGTTTTTTAATTTTTTAATGGACTTGTAGATTTCTGATATCAAACCTTTGAGAGATAACGCTCAATATAGAAATGTGATCGACGTTTATTTGGATAATAACGACATTCGTGATATTGATGCATTGGAAACTGGACATTGGCTGAGTCACTTTCGTGTGCTCAGTTTAAGGAAAAACAAGTTAGAAAAGGTAAGGTAGCAAAGACAAAGTACTATTCATTATATTTGCAAGAGTTTTGCCTGATGCTACGCTATTATGGTTGTTGATTAAGGCCATTGTTGATATGTTTCGTGCCTGGTCAAGTTGAAAACCCTTAAAAATAACAAGAAACAAAGTTATTTTTTGTTTCCTCAATTCATGATTTATTTACTTTTTATGTGTATGTACAAAACATTAAACTCAAAACCCAAACTCGAGATAAGAATGAACTTGTAAGTTAGGATCCGTTGGAGTAGATGGGAACATTTTTTTTGCGTATTTTTTTTGAATATTAAATCAGCAATTTGATTTTCAAGGATACTTCTTAATTCATGATTAAGAATATGCGATAGCCAAGGTTAGGTTAGGTTAGGTGGAAGTGGCTGTCAGCCAATGAGTACATTGCCTGACACACTTAGGCCGCAAGGGCCCATTGTGATACCACAGAGATCAGCAAGTTAATCACCTACTGATCTCAGAAACCCGATGTAAGATTAACGAGTTGATCACTTATTAATCTTCCATTACGGGACTAGCCGGTTAATCACCTGCTAGTCGAACCACGTGGAACTTTTAATGTATTTCGAAAGAATTTTAGGGTCTATGTAAGCTAAGTCGCTAGTATCATCGAAGAACAATTCACCGAGATGAGTTTTCCTCCAATGAAGTGTTGAACGGTTTCCTCCTCTTCTTCGTCCATGCAGCTCCTGCAGAAATCATTGGAAAACACACCAAGTCTTTTGGCGTGTCTTCCATTCAGACAGTGTCCCGTAAGAACACCTATGGTAGAACCTAGATACAGGCGGTTCAGGGCTAACAAACTCCTTGAGCGTCTTGAGTCTACACACGGCCAAACTTTTTTTGGTTGCAAGGCAGTTGTTACTCTCAGTCCATCTAGTGTTTGTTATCCTCGAAGCGACTTGTCTGAGTAGGAGTTTACTTGTAGCGATAGGTGCACCTATGTTGTTCCATTCTGAGCGTAGGAAAGTGGTCGTGTCCTTTTTGGCTAGTTCGTCTGCTATACAGTTGCCTGGTAAGTCCCTGTGCCCTGGCACCCATGAGAGGTGAATGTTGAACAGATTTGATGCTCCCTCAGAGACATCTGACAATTTTGGACCGTGATGGATTTTGTAGAGACAGAGGCAAGAGAAGATTCTGTCCGAGAAGATTCGAATATCCGTAGAGGATATGACGTTTTCCTTGAGCCAAGACAGCACCTCCTTAATCGCCAGAATTTCCGCTTGGAACACACTACAATGATCAGGTAGGCGGAAGAGAGACTGACATTCAGTTTTTCTGAGTATATTCCACTTCCCACACCTTCGCTGGTTTTTGAACCATCGGTGTAGAAGTGTATTGCTTCATTTTCCAAAAGAGTGCCATTTTCTCAAGCTTCTCTTGAAGGTATGGTTACTTGGAAATTGTTGTCAAACACCAACTTGGGGGTGGTGTAGTCGGATCGATTCGATAAGAATCTAAAGTTATCTAGAATGGTCCTTTGACCGATTTGATTATTGGTCCACTATGATGTAGTTCTGAGTCGAGTAGCTGAGCTAGCTGCGACTTGTTTGCTGAAGATATCTAGGCGTGTGAGATCTAGTAGTACATTGAGGGCGTCCGATGGGGTTGTCCTCAGTACGCCACTAATACACAGACTAGCCGTTCTTTGAACTTTGGCCAGCTTGTTGTAGTTGATCATCTTGTCTAGTGCTGTCCACCAGACTATCACCCCGTATGTGAGTATCGGTCTAATTACCAATGTAAACAGCCAATGGGTGATTTGGGGGGAGAAACCCCATTTCCCACCAATGGATTTTTTACAGGAGAAGAGTGCAACGTTGGCTTTATTTACTCTTTCCTCAATATTGGTTTTCCAGGTCAGTTTTTTGTCAAAAATGAGACCTAGATATTTAGCCTGATTTGACAGTGTGAGAGTTACCCCTTTAAAAGTTGGGGGTCTGAAGTCCGGAATTTTGTATTTCCTCGTAAAGAGAACTGATTCCGTTTTGTGTGGATAAATGTTCAGACCACAATCTACAGCCCAATTATTAAGCTAAGTGTTAAGTGCTGTTTGTAGCAGCTCAGCTAGGGTTTGTGGGTGCTTGCCTGAAACGGCAAGGCCTTGGGAATATGGGAATATAGGCGCAACTGATGCATCCTTTCATGATCATCTCTAAGTTAAAGATGATGATGTCTGAAACCTGCTGCAGCTCCGCAGGGATGATTCCGTCAGGCCTTGGTGATTTATAAGGGTCAAAGCTGTTTATTGCCCATAACAGTATATCTCTAGAGATAAGACCTTTACCTGATTGGTTTGCAAGTCGAGGCAAGTGCTCCTCGTCTGTTATTGTCAACGAGCTACCAGGGAAATGAGTATCCAGTAGCAAGTTTAATTTTTACTTCATATGAGTTGGTCCAGTTGCCGTTTTCATCTTTTATAGAACTTGGCATGTTTGGACTCGTTGAGTCGTAAGTCTAGATGCCTCTGAGGAGTCATCAATTTTATTACAGAATTCTCTCCAAGAGGATCTTTTGCTTATTCGTAACCTTTTTTTGTAAATCCTTAGGGATTCCTTTTAGAGAGTCTATGGGATTTCTGGAAGATTTGGCTCGATTGAAAAGCTTCGCACAGCTTTTCTTGACCGGTTCTAGCTCTTTGGTCCACCAGTGTGGTTTCTTCTTCCCTCTTACTATGGTGAGAGGACAGGAGTTACACAAGGCATGGTTAAGAGCACTAGTTAGATCGTCGGTTTTGCTGTCAAGATCCTTGGGGTTGGAAGGGAAGCTATTGTCATTGTAGTTGTTACAATGTTTGAAGATTTCCCTGAATATTACCCAGTCAGTTTTCCTATAATTACGGAAGGCTATGGGTTTTGGTGTGTCATCTGTTAGACTGAATTGGATGTATCTGTGATCAGAGAAAGAGTGATCCTTAGATACGACCCAATTTTTAATCTTCTTATAGATACAAAGGTAACATCTAAAACCTCTTGTCTGTTTTTTTTGCGATAGCCAAAGCCTGTTTGTTAACCTTTTTTACGGCTTGGTTAAGAAATCATACAGGGTGTATGGCAACCCTAAGCTTATAGGAGCCCAATTTGAATACAGTTTTAAAGATTCTTTCTACAAAAAATAAGTTTAAAATAAGGTCTCTATCATCAGTATTGACAGAGAAATCGAGTTTAACACAGGTCAGGGTACACCAAAGTTAGCCTTTTTTAAATTGTCAAGAAGTGATGTCAAAGTTAAAAAACTGACTTTACTGAATAACAATTTTCTTTAAGAATATTACCAAGAATCACATCCCAAAGTATGTTACACGAATTACGGGACACCCAGTATTTCAAATATTTCTGAGCTTTCATAGGAATAATGTGTCTTATCTGAACTTTATCCAAGTTTCCTTGACAAACCTATGAAATGTAAAATGTGCTTTTCTGTGGTTTTCGGTTCTCGAAAATCGTTAAACCACGAAATCAACACACATATACCTCATTTGAAGATAAATACATGTAAGTGGGTTACACCGCTTCTGTTTTAGAAGGAGTTCCGAGCAGAAAAACACATATATGACTGTGTAAAGAAAGAAATAGTGGTTTCCTTTTTATTAATTTTAAATACCATTTAATTTTCTTGATGATAGTGTTAGTTAGTTAAATTAAAAACTGAGGGTCGTGCCACTTCTGCTGTCAAGGCCTCGTTTTCTGTTAATTTTTGACGGGAACGGGAACGTTGAGGGGAACTTAAAATTGCTGAGTAAATTTCCAAAATTCATTCTAGGATTTTACATGCAACATGCCGTAGATTATAAAAGCGAAGAGTTTAAAAAAATTCTTAAATTTAAAACAAAAAACCGCAAGTAAACGATTTGTATATTTACATAATATGTGAATTTATGTTTTTATGAAATGAAATAATTTTTTTTTAAATTAATTTTTTATGTACTTTACAGCTTCCAGTTTATGCTATTGAGAACGCTTTGGAGAACAATTTGAATGCTGGCAAACTTCTGTTGAGTCACAATCCATGGGTTTGTGATTGCAAATTCGCAATGCGCTTTAGAGAGATTCTAAGTAAATATAACGCCATAATTAGAGATTCGTTGAACGTCACTTGTTTTGTGACAAATGAGGATGAAGAAATAGTGAAAAGAACAGTTCTTTCATTAAAACGCATTGATGTTTGTAAATTACAAACAAATAACAGCATCTACGTTTTGGATCTTTTGAATTGTGTTTTAGCGAGTTTAATTTTATTCATTTTGCTTAAACTTGGGTACGATTATTACCAATATAAGAACTACGGTCACTTGCCATGGATAGTTACAAAGATACCGTAGATAGCTGAAGTTTGAGGAGATAAACATATTTATGTGTAATTTTTTAGTTTTTAATAGAATAAAGTACTTAAATATTCATCATTATATTCCTTGAATGATGAAAAATTACTCGGAAAAGAATAAACTGCAGCTATTCATGGTTTGTATCGTCTATCTGAAACATAAAGCGAAAAATTGAAACTACTGAGCAATTCGTAAATTACTTTTTAGAAGGAAATTTTGACAATATCAAAAATAAGATTTGCACTTTGTACTATGTTATTTCCTTTACTTGCTATCGGCAAAAATCTAAAGAGAGTGTTCTTAAGAGTAATTTTAAAACAACAAATAAACAAACAAAAATTCTCGAAATCACTAAAGTGAAAAATGGTAACTATAGGCGGCGATACATGCGTTTTCTTCTCTGTGGTGCTAAATAGATTTATCATTCATATTCATACCTCCGCGGAACGAAATGATTCCCTTTATGCTTGTCTTGAACATCGTTTGAAAATATTGAATACTAGTTTTTAAAGTTAGTGCTGTAAAGTAGCCCAAACAGTGCACTTTTTAAAAGAAGTGGATCTCATTAGTAGTCTTCGGTCCATGTCTTCTCACGGGGCTCATAGATGAGAATAATGCTTTGAAGGGTACAGATCGGCGATCTTAAGATTCGTTTTCGAATTCAAGAGGAAACAAAATACTAAACCTATGTGATACATATGGACTGAGATTGCTCAATGGAACAAGTTCTGGTGATCCTAACGAAGAATTTACTTTCGTAAGTGGATAAGGTACCTCGGTCGTAGACTATTTCCTATTAGGGGGAAGTTGGAATAAATGTGTGGTTGATTTCGAAGTAAATAATGTGCCTTACTCTGATCATATGCCCATCATTGTAAATTTTGGACACACGGTCGAAATAGGAGAAGAAAACCGTGAAATGGTTAGAATCTAAAGGGGAAATATACAGAGCAAATCTAAACCTACAACTGATGGCTTACCAGGACCCATTAAGCTTTTCCAAGCTGGAAAATATTACAAAAAATTCATTTCCAACAACAAACTCTTGGAAAAAAAAACAAGAAGCTCCATGGTTTGATAAAGATTGCAATAGAACGGTGCCATTAATTAATTGCAATTTAAAACCAGAAGTGCTTCGAATATACTTTGAAAGTGTGCTCAATACCATAGATTCCACGGTATCTTTCCAATATGCAAATCCAGGATTGCAGAATGATATTCTTGATCCGGTTATCACTGAGCTGGAAATTACAGATGTTTTACATGAGCTAAAGGATGGTAAAGCACCAAGTACAGACACCATTACTACATTACTACAGAATTTTATAAATATGGAACCGAGTTGCTTGTGCTCTACCTTTTGTTTAATGAACTATTTGAGTCTGGAACTGTGCCGCAGAGTTTTTTAGAAGGCCTTATCTACCCCGTACACAAAAAAGGAAGCTTATCTAACCCGAAACATTATAGGGGTATATCATTTCTGAATGCCAGTTATAAAATCTTTACTGGAAGAAAATCTTCTTAGTGAATACCAGGCTGGCTTTAAGAGATGATACTCGACGGTAGACCAAGTGTTTGTGCTCAAAACCATAGCGGAGGAATTTCAAAGGCAAGGCAAGAAACTGTATACATTTTTTGTGGATTTTAGAGCGACATTTGATTTAATAGATCGAAATGCGTTGTTTTACAAACTCTACGGAAAGGGCATGTCATATAAGTTCGGAAGGGTCGTACAAAGCTTATATTCAGGTACTCAAGCAGCAGTTTGGAACGGAGAGGAATTATCTGCATGGTTTGAGACAAAATCAAGGGTAAGAAATGTTTGTACCTTGAGTCCAGTACTTTTTTCGCTTTTTATTGATGATGGACTCGATGGACTTCCTGGAGGTGTGGAGTGGGGTGGAACGCGTACCGAGGGCCTTATGTTTGCGGACGATGTGGTTTTGCTGTCCAGTACACCATAATCCTTGGTACCCGTGGCGTAATGGTTAGCATGTCCACCTGCTAACCCAGAGGTTCGAGGTTCGAATCCCAGCAGAGGCAAAATGCAAAAATATTTTTCCACGGGTATCGCCTTTCGCGAGGAATTGGCAAGTCCTCCGTTAGTAAATTCATTGCCATGAAAAGCGCATTCTCAATTAGCCGTTCGGAACCGGCGAAAAATTGTAGGTCCCCTCCATTCCCTCACAAGGCATGGTTGTGAGAAATGCGCTAGGCCCAGGGGCTCCTCGCTCTGTTGCGCCACCCTATTTATTTATTTATTTACACCAGAATCCTTGCAGCTAATGATCAATCGCCTTTATGACTACTGTAAGCTCTGGAATATAAGCGTTAAATCGGAAAAATCCAGAATAATGATTTGTAAGAAAGGTGGAGGAAGGCGCAGTAGAAAGGAAAGATGGTACTATAATGATGCAGAATTGGAAGTGATAGCAGAATATAAGTACTTAGGTGTTCTGCTCACCAACGGCTTTACCTTGCAAAAGCATCTCAAAAAAATAAGCAAAGTCTAAAAACGCAATAAACACAACGTGGAAAGCATGTTTTGGAAATCGTTTCATTTCACATAGCAGCAAATATCATAAAGTTTTTGAAGCAGTTGCAGAGTCAGTGATGTTCTATGCTTCTAAGGTTTTATATCAAAAGAATTTTTCATAATCCTTCAAACAACTCAAACTATTTACTCATGGTCGAAACGGGACTTTCACCTCTGTTTATTAAGACCTTAAAACTGCAGGTAGGCTATATCTTAAAAGTGATGAAAATGTCTAATGAGCGTCTACCAAAAAAACAGCTCTAAAAAATATTGCGGATGGAACAAGTTGGTATGCGGAATGGTTAGATCTGGCACCGCAGTGCGACATGGCCGTAGATTTAAGTCTAGGAAATAAAGACAACTGGAAAAACGAGATGTATAGGCTGATACAAAGGTGGCAAGATGCTGAATCATCAGTTTTTAGATCTATTTACAGTCGTTTAGATCATAATTTGGGAGAGAAAAACTATTTTCATGACAACAACAGCGTACAAGAAATATGCATGATGATAAGGTAGAGAGGAGAACTTTTGAGCCTAAATTATGTGCCACATAGAGATGATTTACCATGCCTTTGCACCTGCACTTTATTGGAAAATGCGCTATACTACAGGAAACAAGATTGCATTTCTTTGGATAAACTTTCTAACGGATGAAGAGTGCTTTAATGTGTTGAACCAAGTCGATATGAAGAAACTTTTTTTATTTTCCAAAATCTGCATACAGACAAAGAATTATGAACGAAAGTTTCTGAAATTTTAAATTAAATACTTTTTTTTACTTTTTATTATTTCTTTTTAAAATTGTCAATCTGGCAGACGGCAAAAACCAAGTCCATTTGTTTTTGTTAAATTTTGAAGAAAAAAAACTTGTGATTTAATAAAACCAACTAAACTAGATGAGAATGTAGCAGCTGAAGCTGAGAGTATGAAAACATCAACTAGCCGTCGTACTCAGCAGCTCAACAATTGAGGGACGTATTAGCCCGAAGAGAATCTTAATCTTCTTAATATATAAAAAGAAGTGTGCGGTTGGCTGTGATCGCGTCACTTGAGAACGGCTCGACCGAATGAAACCAAATGTTTGTTTTCATTCATTAAAAATATCGAAAGCAATTCGCTATATACAGAATCGTCCCATTTCTTTTAGATTTTGAGATGAAAAATTTGATACGTTTTTGTATGCAGAAGGGACATTTTTTAAATCTTAATATATATAAATTACGTGTCACTCCTAAACTACTTAACCGATTTTAATCAAATTTGTGCAACGAGTGCAGTTTGACCCAACTTGGAAGATAGGATAGCTTACATCTCAATTTCGGGTCGGTCATCTCGGTCGGGTCAGCTAGTTATATATATAGTATAGTGTCCTATATCCGATATAATTGGATATTAAACAAAATATATATGAACATTTGTTAGGTAAGTTCAGTTGCGCATTGGTTTTTGTATAGAGGAGCGTGTAATATAGACAACGATTTGGCAAGTATAAAGCAAAGTTGCTTTCGACTGTCTTTCTGTATGTCTACAAATATTTAGAGCTAGGACAATCAAGGACACAAGAGGTTAACGCTATCCAGAGCAAAATTAGAATAGACTGTGGGGAAGTTGATGTCTATACTGTGCCAATCCATGTGAAGTTTCAGAGCAGTTGTTTTTCTTTTGAATTACATCAGTACTTAATGATACTCTGTAGGTGGATGAATTTATGTTTGTACAGATGAATAATTTCGAACTTAGGTTTAATGCGAAGAAGATCTGGAGATCCTGTTATGGTGTGCGAAGATGTTTCTTCACTAAAGTCTGTAGATAGGGCCTGCTCCCAACCTCGTTTTATTGTAGACGTTATTTTTAAAGAGTATAGCAGCAGTTTAATAACCTGGTTCCAATTTTGTAGGTCAAAGACTTTTGAACAGGTTTAAGTAACTACAAGCTTTGTTAAATTCCTATAATAGGACACTGTTTGTTGTGTCAATTGATTTTTCTTCACACCACAGAATGGTTCAGGGCCAACGAATGGCTAGAATTTTGAAGAAACCGAAAATTTTTTTGTCTTGAAACATTCAAAATACCTTTCTCCAGAGCCGTACGTAAATTGCATAGTTTTGTTTTTAATCAACAATTTTGTCGTTTTTTTAGTGAAAATTTTAGTTTTTTGTTCAAATGTGCACCATTTCGCGAAAAACAAAATATGGAAAAAATCCTACGTACCTCTTGCTGTGGTCATCTTCGTTTTCTCTCGGTCATCGAAAATGACCACATACACAGCACAGCTTCCATCTATTTACGGTTTGCCAAAAATTCATAAGACAAACATGCCTCTGCGTCCCATTACGTCATCAATGAAACTAATGTGCTATGAGTTATCAAAACATGTTGGCAAAATTCTACAGTACGTTACAACAAAATCAAGCCACTCTGTTAAAAATTCATTTGAGTTTGTTGAAAAGGCGAAAAATGTGAAAATAAGTCAGAATGATGTACTAGTTTCATTTGATGTAGTATCACTTTTTACAAACATTCCCGTTCAACTGGCTATCACAATAGTAAAAATAAAGTGGGACTTAGTAAGTAAAAACACTAAAATCACACAAAACAAATTTCTTGAGATTTTAAACTTTTGTCTTAAAGATAACAACCATCTGCAATACGGAACTGAAATCTATGAACAAATTTTTGGGATGCCTATGGGCAATCCCTTATCTCCCACTTAGACTTAGACTTAGTTCTTGATTATGTTTTAGATGTATGTTTTAAGGACTGTTGAGGACCTACTATTAACACCTTACCACTGGTGGGGGGATATTAATAGCATGCACTCAATAACTTTATCAAACCGTTCTTTACCGCTGGTCGGGAGAACTTAATGAGAAAAAACATTAGTTTTATTTCCCGTTCTAACTGCAAGTGCCTTATTTATTATTAGCTCAACGTATTTATACGTATTAAGTGCTTACTAGACAATATAGAATAACAATAACATATGCCTTAATGAGGTGCAACAACTCGTGCGAGCATAATAAATGCTGATCGTTGCAGGAGGTGTCGTATTCATTTGCCTGTTGGTCATTCACCTGTTGTTGTTCAGTCAGTTGGTGGTGTCTGGTGTAATTTTTGGTATGCGCTCGTTTGGCATTTGTTGTCATAACAAAGGCAAACAGCCCAGATGCCTTGTCAGCACAAATTATGTACGTACTTGTACATTCTGCCCGGCCAACGCCTTAGCGTTTCTGCCCCCAACCATAAGAAGCAGAAGTAGGGTTGTTATGACTCTAGTTGAATTCTTATTTGGATGTGTTGTGCTTTGACCTTGCTGGTCCGACGTGTCTGCTTCTGTATTTACTTCTTCGACATTGTTATTATCGATAATTGGTAGAGGACACAGTTTGCCTATAGGTCTCTTATAGATTTTATTTTTTGTCCTTACAGACACAACTCGTACCAAATTATCGTCTCCCGCATGGGTTTCCTCAATTATACCCAAAGACCACCTTGTTGGTGGAAGGTTGTCATCTTTCAACAGCACAATGTTACCAGGACTCAGGTTCCTAGTCTTCTGCGTCCATTTCTGTCTTTGTTGAAGGGTTGTCAAGTAACTTTGGCTCCATTTTTTCCAAAATTGTTGTTGCATCCGTTCCAATAGCTGCCATCTTGTCAGTAACGCTTCTTTCTCGTCAAGTCTATGTTTTTCCGGTGGTGCTAGTAGGGCTGCTCCGATTAAGAAGTGTCCTGCCGTCAGTACATCTGGATCGTCTGGATCGTTTGAGAGTGGATAAAGTGGCCGCGAATTTAGACACGCCTCGATTTGCGTTAATAATGTTGCTAGTTCTTCAAATGTAAGTTTGTGCTCTCCGATGGTTCTTTTTAAGTGATACTTTATCGATTTTACCCCCGCCTCCCACAACCCACCAAAGTGAGGGGCTCCAGGGGGTATAAAATGCCACTCCGTACTACAAGACATGAGCATATTTGACATGTCTTGATTGTACTTCTCTTGGGCTTTCACGTTTAGTTGGAGAATTTTGTTTGCAGACACAAAATTTGTTCCGTTGTCACTATACAGATGCGCGACATGACCTCTTCGCCCACAGAGTCTTTTAAAAGCTGCGATGAATTGCGTTTGTCGTTAGATCGCTCACAACTTCAATATGTATAGCCTTTGTTGCTAGGCATATGAAAATTGCAATGTATCCCTTGTATGATTTGTTGCCTCTTCCCTTTGACATTCTGACGTCTATTGGTCCAGCATAGTCGACACCGGTGTGTAGGAAAGGCCTGCTTCGATTTACTCTTGGTTGAGGCAGATTTCCCATCAATTCTTTGCTTCTATCTGATTTATATCTGAAACAGATAGTACATCGGTGAAGCCGTTGCTCAACTGCACTGGACCCATTGACAACCCAGTAACGCTGTCGTATATAGGAATGTGTTAACTGGCTTCCTCCATGTAATGTTGATTTGTGAGCGTCGTCAATGAGAAGCGTGGTAAGATCACTTTTGTGTGGAATTATAATAGGATGTTTTTGTAACTCAGAAAGTTTGGCTTCCGTCAGTCTTCCTGTAACTCGAATAATTCCGTCTTCGTCAATAAATGGAACAAGGCATCGTAATTTGCTCTTCTTTTCTACATCTTTTCCAGCTTTAAGACTTTTCATTTCAGAACCAAAATGTGTACTTTGGGTGTTTCTTATTAGAAGTTTGTTCGCACTTTCTATTTCATCACTCGATAAGGGTCCCGATCTCCTGTTTTGGCTGTGCGATTTCACGTTGTACAGAAATCGTTCGCAATATGCAAGAATTCTTGTGAGACGTTTGAGCGAACTGTGTCGTGTTGTCATTTGTCCTATTAAATCTTGCTTATTTACGATCATCATCGTACAAATGTTGACCTTTTTAATTTCTAGGTCAGTACTGTGTATGTTGTTATCATTGTATAATACTTCTACATGAGAGAGCCACTTCGGACCATTCCACCAAAGAAGATGATCTTTAAGCTGTGATGGGTTTATACCACTCGAAGCACAATCTGCTGGGTTTTCATTACCACTAACGTGATGCCATTTTGTTGAATCTATTACTTTCAGTATAGTTTCGACTCTATTCGCGACGTAATTTTTCCATTCAAATGGATTTCCATTCAACCATGCAAGAGTAATCTTCGAGTCGGTCCACGCGTGTACTTCTAATTCATCTATTGCAAGCGCCACCACCGTCTTTTTAATCAATTTTGCTAGCAATACTGCTCCACATAGTTCCAGCCTTGGTATTGAATCTTTTTTAATCGGTGCAACTTTTGATTTAGCGCACAATACATTTACATGAACAGTTCCAGCCTCTGTTATCACCCTTGTATAAATAACTGCAGCAAACGCTCTCTCTGATGCGTCACAAAACCCGCGCAGTTCAACTCGGTGCTTCCTTTCGAACTGATTCCATCGTGGTATCTTTATGTTTTCTATGAATTTTTTCCAACTGTTTGTGATTTCTTCAGGTAGTATTTCGTCCCATTCTTTCTCTTCCTTCCAAAGCTCTTGCTGCACTATTTTGGCTTTTATGATAATAGGGGTTAGCCAACCCAACGGATCAAAAAGTCTTGCTGTTTCTGATACAATAATTCTTTTCGTTATTTTTTCGTTGGCTGTTTCTAGATGTGTTTTAAACTCAAATGTATCAGATTCTGGGCGCCAGTATATGCCTAAGGTTTTGACAGGATCGTATGCATTTAATTTAAATCTCCCTTGGTCTTGGTCTTCGGTTGCAATGTTTTTTAATATAGTTTCTGAATTAGCGGACCATTTTCTAAGTTTAAATCCACCACTTGTCATTAGTTGCGTTAGCTGTGTACAGGCTTTTTGCGCATCTTTTATTGTATCTGCTCTCGATAACAAGTCATCGACATAAAAATCTTCACGAGTAAGTTTTGATGCAAGTTCAAATTTTTCTTCTTCATCCAACGCTAATTGATGAAGAACCCTTGTAGCCAAAAACGGAGCGGAGGACGTTCCGTACGTTACGGTTTTCAGTCTGTATTCCTTAATTTTTTGTGTTGGCTTTTCTCTCCATAGTATTCGTTGGTAATCCTGATCTTCTCGAGCAACAAATATTTGCCTGTACATTTTCTCGATGTCTGCCCGGAATACAATTTTATGTTTCCTCCATCTGGTTATTATGCTATACAGATCATTTTGTATTATGGGACCTGTCAGCATTTTAACGTTAAGGCTTAGCCCTGAACTGGTTTTTGAAGATGCGTCAAAAACAACTCTAAGTTTTGTTGTTGAACTTTCCGGTCTTATTACTGCTTGATGTGGTAGATAGTATACTTCATTCTTTCTGGTGCTTATAGAGGTATCTACTAATTCCATATGACCAAGCTCAATGTATTCTTGCAAGAAGGCATTGTAATCTTCATGCAACTGTTTATCTCGTGAGAACCTCTTCTCTGTTTGAAGAAAGCGGGCTAAAGCTCTTTTCTTCGATTCACCTAGTTCTCTTGCACCTTCCTTGAATGGCAGTCTAACAACGTATCTTCCAGATGGTTCCCTTTTATGTGTTTCCATGAATATCTCTTCGCATCTCAGTTCTTCCATCGTCAAATTAGTTTTTTCTTGTATCTCCTCTGTTTCCCAAAACAGCTTAAGTTGGTCATTGAGCTCAACATTTGTAATATGACAGGTTGATGATTCGTTGTTGCTAGTTTGATTGATACTTCCAGATAATATCCAACCTAGCTTCGTGTTTTGAGCTATCGGAGAGCCAGGGTTGCATTTAATTACTCCGTCGATAATTATGTCTTGAAAAACGTCTGCTCCAATTAATAGATCTATTGCTGCTGTTTTGTTGTATGACGGGTCGGCTAAAGAAAGATGTTCAATGTGGTCCCATCTTTTCTCAATGAACGACTTGTCCGGTTGTACTTTTGTTAGCTTCGGAAGTACAAGGAATGTTGCCCATGTTTGAAATGTCGAAGGATATATCGATTTTATTTGCAGTTCCACTTTACTTGTCGCAGTTCCAGCTTTAGTTGAACCCAAACCAGTCACTGATGCAAATGTTTTCCTCTTCTTCAGTTGCAGCCGTTGCACTGCATCTTCCGTGATAAAAGATGACTGAGAGCCTTGGTCAACTAAAGCTCTCAGAACGCATTCTCCACCATTCCAATTTGTTTTTATTAAGGCTGTGGCCAAAAGCACCGTGTTTTGAATTGTATCCGCAAAGTTTGATTGTTGTGATTGCGTATTTCTTCCTACCTCTACAGCGTGAAGAAGCGTGTGATGCTGCCCCCTGCAGATTTGGCACGTTTTGAAAGACGTACACATTGCTGTGTTGTGTTCACTCTTAAAACAATTTCTGCACAATTTTTCCCTCTTAACAACTTCTTGTCTCTGTGTGGTGGGCATCGTAACGATTTTGTTGCAGACATGCAACCAGTGAGGTCCTTTGCATAACCTACAACATGGCGTGGCGACAGCATGGTAACTTCTGTTCATTGGCTTTCTGTACTGCGATTTTTGAGCGTAATTAGGTTGTTTCAGCTCTTTCGTGTTTTCTCCTTTGTTTTTTCTTCCTTCTAAGTTTTCGAGTGCGTTAAATTTATTTTCTAGGAATTTCAGAAACTCGTCAAGACCCTGTAGATCTTTAGGGTTGCTTAACGATTGCTCGTATGCTTTTCTGGTTTCGTTGTCCAATTTTTGTGAAACTATGAAGACTACCATTGGGTCCCAGGTTCCAGTAATCCAGTATCAATTGTTAAACCTTTCAATGCATTGACGCATTCTGCTGTAGTATCGTGTAATCGCCTCAGGTGTTCTGCTGACTCGAATGGATAGTCGCGTTGATTAAGTAAAGCCTGTATTTGTGCATTTACTAGTAGTCTGGTGTTTTCATACCTATTTATCAGCATGTCGCGCGCCATATTATAGTTGGTGTCAATTATCTGGAGATGTTGAATCATTTTTGCTGCTTCCCCCGTCAGATTCGTTTTAAGGTAATGTAGTTTTTGTACATTACCTAAATTTTCATTTTTGTCGATGGTTTGTTGGAAAAGATCTATAAATGATTTCCATTTTTTGTAATCCCCGTCAAAAGCTGGTATTTTGATGGTTGGCAGCTTCAGCTAATTTTGTTTTGGGAAATTGTTGGAGGTTGGTTCACTTTTATCGTTCTTTAGCAAATCGTCAATGTTTTCTTGTAGCTTTACCATTATGTTTTCGTAAATTTGCTCGATTTCTTCATGGTCTCTTAACAGCTCTGCGTAGTAAGCATCATCATCTGCGTGCTCAATGATGTCGTTATGGGTTTTGGTAATGATCTCCCACAAGTTGCTTATGACTGCCATCTTTTGTGAATAATAGGCTTTGGAAACCTGCCCCGCTTGGTCCATACGTTCCAATGATCGGAAGAACGCTTGCTTTTGTGCTTCTTGCCGTTTGATTCTCTTCTTTTGTTCCTCGTTTGGCTCGTACCTATCGTTTCTTGATTGTCCCTGGCTTGCAGTTGCAATCATTCGTTTTTCTTCTTCATCAAGCTCCTTCATTTTAATGTTGAGCTTATTTTTTATTTCCAGCACTGTCTTTTCCACTTGTTCAATATATTTTGATTGAACATATGGATGTGCTTTACTGTAATCCGTGTGTTCCGTTATTGCCGTATACCTTTCTTGGAAGTCCTTCCAATGAAATCCCAGATCATCCGCAGTCGTTCTTGAATGAAATTACGTGTCCGCCTGACTTTTGGTTCTTTCGTATACTTTTCCGATACCTTCTTTATCCATTCAACAGTTTCTTTCTGCTTCTTGATAAGTTCGTCGAAAGTATCCATGCTCACTTTTTGTTATTTTGCCTTTACTCGTTGTTTTTCGTTCACCTGTCTTCTTTTCTCGTTCTCAACTCGTTATTATCGTTCACTCGTTCTAAACGTCTTCTTTTCGCGTTCTTAACTTCTTTTTTTTTTAACACTTTTCACTGATTCTAAATTTTTTCTCGAAGGACCATATGTTGAGGACCTACTATTAACACCTTACCACTGGTGGGGGGATATTAATAGCATGCACTCAATAACTTTATCAAACCGTTCTTTACCGCTGGTCGGGAGAACTTAATGAGAAAAAACATTAGTTTTATTTCCCGTTCTAACTGCAAGTGCCTTATTTATTATTAGCTCAACGTATTTATGTATATTAAGTGCTTACTAGACAATATAGAATAACAATAACATATGCCTTAATGAGGTGCAACGACTCGTGCGAGCATAATAAATGCTGATCGTTGCAGGAGGTGTCGTATTCATTTGCCTGTTGGTCATTCACCTGTTGTTGTTCATTCAGTTGGTGGTGTCTGGTGTAATTTTTGGTATGCGCTCGTTTGACATTTGTTGTCATAACAAAGGCAAACAGCCCAGATGCCTTGTCAGCACAAATTATGTACGTACTTGTACAAGGACATGGAAGAAAAACCCACGTTCATTGCCAAATATGTGGCAATGTACTTATGTCATTTTGTTAACAATTAATTTTTACACATTTTTGTATATTTTTTTTGTTCAAATAAAGTTCCCCTGAAGAAGGCAGCAACCCCTGCCGAAACGTTGGGAAAGTTAATGTAACTTGATTGTTTCATTACAAAAATCAATGTTACCAAAAACGCCGACGGAAAAACAGATTTTTACTTCACCTATATATACAAAAAATTGGTCAATAAATGAACTCTTCTAAAGTATTATAGACCAATTCCTGTTAATTGAAATATTATACTGATATACAGTAACATTTCAAGCAATGAGTACAAGGCCGATTATAGTGAGTATGCCGAAATGCTGACTCAATAGCCGGTCCTTTTCTTGTCTCTTTCAAGTATGTAAAATACTAATAAATATGTAAAAGAAATTGCATGAAAATCTTCCGCAGTCAAAAGCCTTTTTCGGCATCAAAGGTCTCGATGAGTTCCAGACCTTGACGGAGCAGCGTGAATTCTTCTTAGTCATCCTGCATGGTCGTAAGAGTTTTGCAGGGATGCCAAACATGTCTTTGTACAGCTTGTCTCTGTAAACACTGCAATCAACGGTTTCACAAACCATAGAAACCAAATTATTTTATGTACTTTTCCCTGAGAACCCAATCTTTCAAAAAATATAAAAATAACTTTATAGTGCGCAAAAAGTAAGCAAACCACTACTTTGAATTAAAAAACGCTCTCCTGAAAAGTTACGTTAATGGTTGTTTATAGAACAAATAAACTCATAATAAATTGACATCCCGTAGACACATACATAGATATAACCATGCCTCTCAGTACTAAAACAAATGGTATGTTAAACAATAGCAAATAATTTTAGCGTGGCAGTATATAATCTTGATACGTCGATGTTATTTGCGTACATTAAAAACTTGGTATGACATAGTTTTGACGTGCACAATGTACGTAATATATTTTTGGAAAACAAGGCAGTAAAAGCATAAAGATGTAAACATGCAATTCTTCAAATGATGAAATAAAATGCGGAAAAAACTCACATCAAAGGCAATGTTCAGTTGCGTTTAATTATTCATTCTTTTATGTTGGCCTTAAAATAAGGGAAACAGTGAAAGTATATTTCTCTAAGTAAATGTTTTAGTTTTTATCATGAAGCTATTCCGTTGGTTCAATGCCTTTACCAAGAAGCTGGTCGGGCAGATGTCGAAGCTTTGGAATGAATATGGTGTTTTTGGCAGGCAAGTATAAAAATACTTATTTGCAAAAATTGGTAGTAGGTACTATGGAAATTTGCTTATAGAGTCATAACGCAAAGGGGTGTAGAGAGAAATTTTTTGATATTATTTTATCAATGATATTTTGATCTCAGGAATACCTGAGGTTGCTCGTATTCACTAATCGTGTTTGTGATAAGATACTGATTCGGGCAGTTTTGGGACTAGATTTCTGTCAACGTTTTCCTTTGACCGATTTACAGGTGCGTACTTGTTTTTCCAACCCCAAGATTAAATCATTTGGGTATAGTACGTCTTCCGTGGCACCGCAATCCAGTGGCGGATCCAGGATTTGGTCAATTATTACTCATTAATATATATATATACTAGCTGACCCGCCCGGCGTAGTTCAGGCCCTACTTTTATCAAATTGAAAGTTTAGTAAAGCAGTCTCCGAGCTTTCATTCTTGTGGCAGAGTGGGTATGAAATATAGTCTATGCTGCTCAGGTGCAATTAAGCACTCTAACGATGATAAATTTTTTGGAATAGGCCACCCGGCGTTGCTTGGGCCTGTAGTTTTTTTTTTTTTTTGTTTTTATATGGCATCCCAGTGCCGAGTTTTTGAAATCTGTCCAGTATTTTCTAGGTTTCCTTTTCAAACTCCTTTCCTGAGGGAATCTTTCGTTCAGGTGCAAATATGTGAATGAAATATAAGTTTATGTCACTGAGGTATAAGTTCAATGAATTTGAATTGATACAGACAAAGTTAATTCAGCAGCAATCAGCAACTAAAGTTTTTCTCATTGAACTTTAAAATATAAAATATATTGAAAGTACATAGGTATAATTTATTATCAGAATAAAATTAAAAAAAAAAAAATAGTACGTATACGCCAGAGTCAATAGTATACACTTAAGAAAATGTATCAAAAATGTGTTTTTTGTGTTCTGATAAATAAAAGACCTATTCTTTTGCCTAAATTAATTTCAAAAAAAAAAAAACAAAACAAATCCGTATTTAATAAAAAAAGGCATTTTTTTATGAAGATTGAAATATTATTATTATTTTCGGCACATCATGTTGTTTACTTACAAAACAGAGTTCTCCTGAAAAAGTGGCTATTTATAAGGTTTAAATTTGATATTGACAGACACACACTGTTATTATACAGTCTGTTAGTCAATTTAAAGCTCTCTCATAAACTATATTTTTTGTTTTGTTTTGTGGTGCGTAAATAAACAAAAAAGACGGTTTTCCGACGCGCGAACATGCGACGTATAATTGTCCATGCGCGAAACAAGAATACTCCAAGTTTATTCCGCAAACTTCTAACGACTATCCTTGTGATTTATTAATGGCCATCGCAAAGGCCAGACGTAGTGAAAATTGTAACCGTTTAAAATCGAATGGTAAATCCGTTGGAATCATCGGTATTCGCGGGATCAAGACATCCTCTCTTTTGAATTTTCCTTTTATGATCGCTGCTTCAATGACGTTATTCATCAGCTTTTTCACAGCAAGTTTTGTTCCATTGCACACTCGAGGTTGATTAATGTTACGCAGCATGATGATAACTGATCCTACTTTTAACTGCAAATTGTGAGGTGGTAGTCCCAGGCAATTCCAGTGAATTTAAAAAATTCCGTGGGATAGTTGACTATGTCGTCCTGGTTCATAACGTTGTCGACTGATTTGAAGGAAACCAACTGTCCTGGAAGAAAATTCTGAATGATCGCATTGAGATCCTCGACATCTATATTTTTCGCTGCCAATATTGCTCGTTCACTCAGCCAATTAAGGTTTTTGAACTATTGCGCTATATCCGGGAAAATACGCTGAATAGGCTCCTCTTTTGATTGTGTGATGTGACAGAAATCTGTGGGTCGCAAACACATTTGCAGCTTCATCATGTTGCAAAAATACTCGCATGTAAGTTGTTAATGGGAGTGTCTTTACGAACCGTTACAAATTCGATGATTTTAGGATTTTAGTTCATCAGCTACAGTTGATCGGGGAATAACTGGTAGAGTCTGACGATAATCACCTGACAACAGAATCATGGCCCCACCAAAAATATTTTGGTTATCACGAAGATCTTTCAACGTTCTGTCCAGTGAATCCAGTGACGTGACCTCTTAAGGGCCATTGTGCATTCATCCCAAACAATCAATTTGCATACTTGTAATATCTTGGCCATTGCGCTATTTTTGGCGATGTTGAAAATTAGTGTTTCGGTGATTTGCATGTTTAGTGGCAATTTTAAGGCAGAATGCCCAGTTCTCCTGCCATCAAGTAGAGTTGCAGCTATTCCAGATGAGGCCAACGCTAGAGCAATATCCTTTTGCGATCTGATCCTCGCCAATAGCAACGAAATTAAGAATGTTTTTCCGGTTCTTCCGGGAGCGTCGAGGAAACAAATTTCACCAGATCCACTGCTCACAGATCTTATCAAAGTGTCGTACGTAATTCTTTGTTGTTCATTTAATTGTGGAACATTTGAACGAACTGTTTCAGCCAATACTTTAATGTCGTATAGTTGCTCTCTTTGCAACTCGTGGTTTAATGCATCGTGCATATGACGATTGGGTGCTGTCATTCCCAAACACGACACTATATTATTTGCTATCAACAGACAAATATCTTCTATCAAGATCAATGCCTCATTATAAATTTCTTCAGTCATTTGTAGTGTAGGATTCAAAGTTCGACGGCGCACACGAAGCAAAATATCTTCAGACATGTCATCTCTATACTATATATCTCTATACCCACAAATCTTTTGGATTCGAGGGGAAACATGTCGATATGATAATCGCAAACAATGTACGAATTTGATGCGGCGATGAAGATATTACGGAATCCTTGAGCGTATCATCCCAGTGCGAATCGTTCTCAAGTAAATGTAATATTTGACATGCCTCACGGTAAGTCGCACACAGCTGTCCATTAATTGTTCTCAGTTGTTTAAACGATGTTGGACCACGAACATTCATCAACAACAATCGCAAATAATAACATTCATCGTTACTTGGATGTACTGTGTAGATGCGACCCACAGCGTCTGAAGCAAATACATTTGGATTCCCTTCAACTGGTTTTTCCTTGAAAAAACTGAAACGATTTCGATGAAGCATGCTAAGTGTAATAGCGTGGCATGCGCTTGTCAGTATACAGTAAATTGCGAGCAAAATCATCACTTTGACAGACTGTGAAGAAGCTTATTTGATAAATTGACTATTTGACGTTTCCATTCCCGTTCCTGTGTTCCTGTGAGAATTTGAGGATGAAGTATAGTCTATTGTACTCATGGGCAATAAATTAAATTCTCATCAATCAAAAAACTCAAATAATTTTCAAAAACAAACAATCAAATAATCTTATTATTTGCTATTTATTAATTTAACTTTATGATGTCAAAAATGATTAAAATAAAAAACAAAAGCATTGTTTGAATTAAATTTTTTATTCATTACAGTTAAGAATAAAGAAATTGTTACTTTAACTATATTCCAATTAATTTTTTCGTAAATACTTACCTTTTAAACCTTCTTTAGGCCTCCACGAACATTTCAAGACCAAGATAAGAAAAATCCGTTCAGCCGTTCTCGAGTTTTAACCAGACTAACGAACAGCAAATGATTTTTATATAATACTAGCTGACCCGCCCGGCGTAGCTCAGGCCCTACGTTCATCAAATTGAAAGTTAAGTATGAGAGAGTGAGGATGAAATATAGTTTATGTTACTCAGGGACAATTAAGCACTCTAACAATGACAGATTTTGTGGGATCAGTATAGCATTTTCCAAGTTCCCGAATATGTCCCAGTTCCCGTTCCATTCCCATATGGGGATGAAATATAGTCTATGTAGCACCGTATTGTAATGGCGAAAACCGTACTGAAATCAGTTTAGTGGTTTTTGAATTCCGGTACCCGTTCCTGTGGATAAGTGTTGATGAACTATAGTCTATATAACTCAGGGACATTGAAGCACTCTAACCATGAAAGAATTTTTGGAATTAGTTAAGTACTTTTTAGGTTCTAGATTATGTCACCATTCCCGCTTTCATTCCCGAAAGTATATGTAAAGAAAATAATTATAGTCTTTGTTACTCAGGATGAAGGAAACACTCTAACTTTGAAATTTTTTTGGAATTGGTCCAGTATTTTTCAAGTTCCAGTTTTTGTTCCCGTCCCGTTCTCGTGGGAATATACGGATAACATCGTACTGTAATAGCAACAAAAATTTCGAATCGTTCCAGTGGTTTTTGAATTTCCGATCCCGTTCCCATTATCGTTATGAGGATGAATCTAAGCATTCCACCATTGCCATTATCCATGAATGGTACCTGCACCCAAGAACAGAAAGGTTGTCAGTACTTGGTTTGTGTGTAAAAGATTATCTTCGTTGGAATGACCACACATTTGAAGTCGCCAAAAACCCTGCTAAATGCTTAGGTTTCTTAAGACGATGCAGGAAGTTCTTCACCCCTTCTGATCTGGCTACTATTTATAAGGCTTTCATCCGCCCAAAACTGGAGTATAATTCCCATATCCGGTCAGGTGCTCTTTATTATCGCTTTTTTCACAAACATTGCTGCATTCCTCCCCTGAAACAATTTAGCCGCAACACCCACCTTGCTAAGAATGGCAATCAGTTTTACCTTGAGCCCAACTTCGGGCGTACATTCAAGTATAGAGATTCTTATTTTAGTCGCACCACCCGTATGTGGAATGCTTCACCGTTCACATGTCTCTGTATTTCAACTACATTACGATTTACAAAGGTTCAAAAGCAAGGTGTATCGGTGTATCCTATTAAATCCTCTCCTATTTTTCTAAATGCTCGCACTATGCTCTATATAACTTTATAAGGGTAGTCATAACCCATTGATGTGTGGCTTAATATAAATAATATATAATATAAATCTGTCAAAAAATTAAAAGAATTTTTCAAAACAAACCTTATTACCGTTCCTGGGAGAATTTGAGGATGAATCTAAATATTCCCCCTTTACCATTATCCATGAATGGTACCTGCATCCAAGAAACCGAAAAGCTGTCAGTACTTGTTATGTGTGTAAACGACGATCTTCGTTGGAATGACCACATATTTGAAGTCGCCAAAAACGCTGCTAAATGCTTAGGTTTCTTAAGACAATGCAGGAAGCTCTTCACCCCTTCTGATCTGGCTACAATTTATAAGGCCTTCATCCGCCCAAAACTGGAGTATAACTCCCATATCTGGTCAGGTACTGCTCAAACATCTTTGCACCTACTTGATATGGTACAAAATAGAGCGTTAAAACTGATGGGTGATAGTTAAATCGTAGAATCGATTGATTCTCTTGAACATCGTCGAAGCGTTACTTGTCTCACTGTTTATTATAACTTTTTTCACAAACAGTGCTCTAGTAAAATAGTCAGTTGCATTCCTCCCCTGAAACAATTTAGCCGCAACACCCACCTTGCTAAGAATGCCCATCAGTTTTACCTTGAGCCCAATTTCGGCCGTACAGTCAAGTATAGAGATTCTTATTTTAGTCGCACCACCCGTATGTGGAATGCTTTACCTGGCTCTGTATTTCAACTACATTACGATTTACAAAGGTTCAAAAGCAAGGTAAGGGCGGCCGTGGTGCAGTGGTAGAGTGTTCAGTAGGTAGGTAGGCCGGATGCGTGGGTTCGAATCCCGCTCTGGGCATCTACTTTTCTTTCAGCCTCCCAGTTTCGTATGGACACCGCCCTTGAGGTTATATGTGAAATAACTAACACCTTATTTCCACTACTGCAACACAGAAAAAAGGGAAGGCTGCTACCCTGGTAGTACAATGGACCGGTAATTAAGTCTGAGTTCTCCAGATTAGCATATAAACCTCCTCTTGTGTATCGGTGTATCCTATTAAATCCTCTCCTATTTTCCTAAATGCTCGCACTGTGCTCTATAACAACTTTATAAGGGTAGTCATAACCCATTGATGTGTGGCTTATTATAAAACAAACAAAAACTTTTCTATGGTACTCAGGTGCAATAAGTTAAAAAAATTTTATTCTTTATTCTTATCACATCAGTCAAGAAATTAAAAGAATTGTTATTTATTATTTTAATTTTTTGTTGTCAAAAAAAAAAAACAAAATCATTGTTTGAATTTAATTTTTAATTCATTACAGTTAAGAATAATGAAATTGTCAATTTTACTATATTCCAATTCCATCTGCCGGGCTGATCTGTGAATCTAAACCATCCAGAGCGCCAAAAAAATTCATTTAAATCGGTCAAGCCGTTTAGGAGGAGTTCAATTACATACACACGTACAGCAGAATTATATATATAAAGATAAAGATATAGAAGACAGACTATTGTGGTCCTTATTTAGGGTTTGTCACGATAGTCCTAAATCGGTTCTAAATTTATAAGTTATAGCTCTTAATTTTAATTTTAACCCGACCCCCCGATAGCCAAAGTTTTAAATTTTTTAATTTTTTTTTTTAATTTTTTTTCCATCATGAAATAATAAATAGATCATGTCGACCGATAACAATTCTTATAAAAAATTTAACGCTCTACGAAAAAGGCCTTTATAACTTTTTAGTAACTCTAACGGTTTCTGAGTTGTTTAAGGTCATAGTTGAAGTTTAAGTCAATTTTACGATTTTTCTATTTTTACCGTCTTTTATAGATTTAAAAATTAAAAGGGTAATAGTTCTTAATCTCAATGATTTTTTTTTTTCTTATTTCATAGAAAACTTCGAAAGTAAAATGATTTCTTTAATAAAATAATACTTTTGTTCCAGAGCATGCGTGATCGTAAGAAAAGTCTTCTAAGCTATGAAATAATTTTTTTTCATTTGTAAATCAATAAACGACAGTAGAAATAGAAAAATCGAAAAAAAAATTTATCAACTTAAATAACTCAGAAACCGTTACCTTTTTTGTAGAATGATAAATTTGCTATTAGAATTGCTATTGGTCGACATGATCTAGGCAAAAGTGAAAGCTTAAACGGCACGCTCTGAGAGGCGCTGATGTACCATTCAAACTCATGTAAAAAATCGTTTAGCTGAATTTATATTTTGTGAAATAATAGCGATGCTACAATTTCCGATTGCTACAATTTCCAATTTTCGATAATATTTTGCGAGTCTTGGCAGTAATACCTACATATAACTACAGCAACTCCAAAACAATCATTTTCGACGTTGAGGAGGATCAAAACTTACCTGAGAAATACGATGGGACAGGAACGACTAAATGGCTTTGCTTTTTAAATATCCATACCCATATTGAACTTACCGAGGACAAAATTATAGTGGAATTTTTCAAAGAATCTCGAAAATTTACTAGTGTTTGAGGTAGCCTGCTCTTCAGTTTTTTTATGAAATTTAATAATAATAATCAATGAAGTTTTTGAATTCTTAAAATAATAATATTACTTCTCCTTTACTTTTTTGCTGCTAGCTCCATTCCCAAGTAAGTGTATGTTTTTACCACTTCTAAAACGTGTTCACCATATTTCCATTTTTCATTTCTTGCTTATCTTCCTGATCCTTTTCGAAATACCATGACTTTCGATTTGTCGATGTTGACTTCCAAGCACCATATTGTGCAGTACTCTAAGGAGCAAGTAAAAGGATGTCATTTGTAAACATTATTTATTTTATTTTCAACCTGCCGATCTCTATTTCACACGCAAGCCAATCAACGAGGTCATCCAAAGTGCGAACAGGAGTGGACTTAAATTGCAGCCCTGTCTTACTCCGCTATTTATTTCCAATTTCTTAGATTTTTTCTTGCCATTGAATATATTTGCAGTAGTTTGCTGGTATAATTTTTCTAAAACTCGAACAAAATTTGAAGATAAAAAATAAAATAAATAGGGTGGCGCAACAGAGCTAGACCCCTGGGCCTAGCGCATTTCTCACAACCATGCCTTGTGAGGGAATGGAGAAGACCCACAATTTTCTGCCGGTTCCGAACGGCTAATCGAGAAAGCGCTTTTCATGGCAATGAATACTAACGGTCGACTTTCCAATTTCTTGCGAAAGGCGATACCCGTAGAAAAAACATTTTTGCCTCTGTTGGGACTTTGAATATATTCCTTTATTATATACAGGGTGATTCGCATAAGGTGTGACAAAAAGATAGGGTGTTTAGGTTGGACCTAGACAAGCAAAAAATCGTATGGGAGGGGGGTCCATTTTCCCCCGTTTAGGCGGGAGGGGCAATTTAAGAAAAAAATCACTAAAAATTGGAAAAAAAATATTTAAAAATAACGGTAGTACCTACAGAGTCGTTCTATAGCATTTTGAAAAGCAAAAAACTTAAACATTAATTTAAATTTAAAAAGAAGTTGTTAAAATAAATAGTTTTTGAAATATTAATTTTCAAAGTCAAAATTTTGAAAAAAAACATAAGTTTTTTTTTTAAACCACTTTTTTTCCAAATTTTACGTAATTAAGTTGTATTTTTCTGGCTTATTTTCAATGCTGTTATTTATTTTTGATCAAACACAAAAAACCGGATGTCAAAATAACCTGTATTTTTTGAGAAAACCAAAAATTACAAAAACGACTTTTTAAAATTTTTTTTTTTTTAAAGTTTTTTTTTCGTTATTGGATTTTTAAGTGAATTCTCAAAAAAAAAAAAAAAGAGAAAATTCATCCTTTATTTCGTAAGTTCACTTAAGAATCCAATAACGAAAAAAAAAAACTTTAAAAAAAAATTTGAAAAAAGTCGTTTTTGTAATTTTTGGTTTTCTCAAAAACTACAGGTTATTTTGACATCCGGTTTTTTTTGTTTGATCAAAAATAAATAAAGGCATTGAAAATAAGCCAGAAAAATACTACTTAATAACGTAAAATTTGGAAAAAAAAGTTGTTTTAAAAAAAAAATTTTGTTTTTTTTCAAAGTTTTGACTTTGAAAATTAATATTTCAAAAACTATTTATTTGAACAACTTATTTTTAAATTTAAATTAATGAATAAGTTTTTGGCTTTTCAAAATGCTATAGTACGACTCTGTAGGTACTACCGTTATTTTTAAATAATTTGTTTCCAATTTTTAGTGACTTTTTTCTTAAATTGCCCCTCCCGCCTAAACGGAGGAAAATGGACCCCCCCCCCCTCCCATAAGATTTTTTGCTTGTCTAGGTCCAACCTACACACCCTATCTTTTTGTCACACCTTATGCGAATCACCCTGTATAATAGATTATAGAACATTGCTTTTATTTTAAAAAAAATTTAAATTTCAAAGATTTGCAAGCATGGCTTTAAGCCGTCTGCCGGAAAGTTTATTACTCTTAAAATTTCGAGAGAAAAGGTATACATTTGGGTATATTAAGATTAATTTACAATAAGTGATAACAATTCGCGCGAATTTTAGGCTATTATTATTTTTGTGGCTAGAAAATGAAACTTTTTAATGAATTGTTGAAAATAAGGTCTGGACGACCATAATTAACTTCGAATTTTTCTGTGTACCGGTGTAAATATAGTTTGGGGGGAGGGGGGGGGGGCACCCCTCACCCCCCCCCCAACTGTCTCCCACCCCCAAACAACTCCTGTTTATTTAATACATTCAGCAATTATCTCCACACTTGTGGGCGGGGTGGGGTAGAACTTTTTTGAGGGGGGTGACCGCTACCTGTTTGCACTTGAATGTTGTTGTGGGGGCCACTCACTACCCCCTACAATTTTTCCCCACCCCGAAAGAACTCCTATAAATTTTATAAAATTCATCTAATTTCATGAAATGAGGGTGGGGGGCGCTGTAACTTTTTTTGGGTAGGTGACTACCACCTGAGACCTGATTTCACTTGGAGGTTGTTGTGGGGGGAAATCCCCTACCCCCCACAATTTGACACCATTATCTACACCTTTACCAAACATATAAAAAAAAGTGGAAAATAAAAACAGTTTTTTAAAAAACCGGTCTAAGAAAATGTCATTTTGATATTTGCGCTATAAACCTTTGAATTTTCATTATTCATGTGTAGTTGGCAACCCTGTACCACCTAATACACCAAATGTATCATAAAGAACAAAAACTAAAACCATGTATTCAGCTTAAAGGTTTTGGTATTGTTTTGTATTGTATTGCAATTTCCTGCGCCCTTTTTTTATTTTTTGAGAATCGAAAATGGCTTGGCTTACTTTACGATCATCACATTTTCAACTATAGCTACGAATATAACACATTTCAGTTCCGAAACAACTCAAAGTCCAAAGAATTTTTTTCCTATTACCTACTTATTTTGGATTCCGTATGCTCAAAATTTTTTATGGCTTTAATCAAATAAAGGTACTTTGTTACAGATTATTTTGGACACTATCAGTTACGCTGTCACTTTGTGCAATGGCAATCTCTTCTTACTATACGATGCAAAAATATTATTCTGATCCAGTCAGCATGACCGTGGATACTGAATATTTATACTGGAATTCTTCATTTCCCTCAATGAGCATTTGCCTCGTCAAAGGAAAAACAAGTTCGATGCTTGTTCCGATTATAAAAAAACAAAACATATCTTTCAAAGGCTCGAATACGAATTTTTTACGAACTGTTCATATATGCATGTTTACAAGCAACCCAAACATGGAGCTGGAACAATTAAGGAAATGTGACGAGTTGCAGTCTGTTTACGGTATTGTTGTAGAGGATTTGAAGAAAATGGTAAGCTTTCTCTATAAATTTAGGTAAAACTTCAAGTGACCATTAACAACGTTAGAGACTGTTGTTTCCTTTTCAGAACTGATAGCACAGCGCCATCGATTTTATCTGAAAATAGTCAAAATTTAACTGCATACAAAGCTTTTAACCTGAGCTTTTAATTGAAGTCATCTTTTTCCTATGATCATGCATCTAGTATTTTTTATTGCTGTGACGCATATGCTAGTATAGATGCTATGGTAAGGGAATCAAACTCATGATGTGTTACAACTACTAAAACAAGTCAGGAAAAATTTTCAAATGCAATGATAACTATGTTTTCATTAGAATTGAATAGGAAATACTATATCAATCGACTATAAATAACCCAGAGAAAATTTTTTTTGCCAAAAAATGTTGAATTGAACTATAATATTTTCTGTTAAAATTATTGTATTTTTCTATTTTCCTGGTGCAATTTAAATTTCTGCCAAAATGGAACAAATCGTTCCTATTATTTGGATTCCATTTTCCATGAAATGTTGAGAGACTGGCAACTGACATATTTTTCCTGTTCGCTATAAGCGTCAGGAAAAAATTCTTGTTTCCATTTGTTTTAGCTTTTCATCATGGATTTTCCTTTTCGCTATAGTTGGCCTTTAGTGGTACCCGTGGCGTAATGGTTAGCATGTCCACCTGCTAACCTAGAGGTTCGAGGTTCGAATTCCAGCAGAGGCAAAATGCAAAACTGTTTTTCCACGGGTATCGCCTTTCGCGAGGAATTGGCAAGTCCTCCGTTAATAAATTCATTGCCATGAAAAGCGCATTCTCAAGGCATGGTTGTGAGAATTGCGCTAGGCCCAGGGGCTCCTCGCTCTGTTGCGCCACCCTATTTATTTATTTTTTATTTTTATAGTTGGCCTTTGAGGCGAAACTGTGCTGTAAGTAAACCTGTGGGAGTCTGTCAGTGAAACACAAAAAACAAGGTACAACAATAATTGCAACGACTTGTTTCATTTTGGTTGAAAATTGACAAAAGAAGTGAAATTGCATAAGGAAACTAAAATTTCTAAGGAAAATATTGATAGATATCAGAACGGCTTTCGTAGCAAACGGTCCACTGGTGATTTAATGGCTTATCTCACCGAAAAGTGGAACCAGTCTTTACATTGTTTTGGAGAAAGTAAGATTATTGCGCTTGATATTTCTAAAGCATTTGATATAGTTTGGCATCAGGCTCTTTTATCGAAAATGCGTGCTTTTGGTATCGATGAGTCTCTTCTTCGTTGGATTAGAAATTACCTTTCCGACCGTTCAATACAAGTTGTGTTGGATGGCTTCAAGTCTGATACCCACTTCATAAATGCTGGTGTGCCCCAGGGGTCCGTTTTGTCTCCGACTCTCTTCCTCATTTTCATTAATGATCTCTTGTCTGAAACTTCTAATCCGCTTAACTGTTTTGCTGATGACTCGACCCTCAGCTTTTCATATTCATTTCCAAATTCACGTCCCTGCTCTTCGGATGTGGAACTGGAGCGGTTGCGTATGATAAGCTCATTGAATTCTGGCCTTGACAGCATTGTTACATGGGGTAATAACCGAGTAGAATTCAATGCTTCGAAAACTCAATGCTGTCTCTTGTCGTTGAAGCTTAACATTCCCCCATTGCCATTATCCATGAATGGTATCTGCATCCAAGAAACCGAAAAGCTGTCAGTATTTGGTATGTGTGTCAACGATGATCTTCGTTGGAATGACCACATATTTGAAGTCGCCAAAAACGCTGCTAAATGCTCATATTTCTTAAGACGATGCAGGAAGTTCTTCACCCCTTCTGATCCGGCTACAATTTATAAGGCCTTCATCCGCCCAAAATTGGAGTATAACTCCCATATCTGGTCAGGTGCTTCTCAAACATCTTTGCGCCTACTTGATAGGATGCAAAATAGAGCGTTGAAATTAATAGGTGATAGTTCAGTTGTAGAATCGATTGATTCTCTTGGACATCGTCGAAACGTCACCTGTCTATCTCTCTTTTATCGCTTTTTTCACAAACAGTGCTCTAGTGAAATAGCCAGTTGCATTCCTCCCCTGAAACAATTAATCCGCAATACCCGCTTCACTAGGAATGCTAATCAGTTTTACCTTGAGCCCAACTTCGGACGTACAGTCAAGTATCGAGATTCATATTTTAGTCGCACCACCTGAATGTGGAATGCTTTGCCTGACCCTGTTTTTCCTCTGCATTACGATTCACAGAAATTCAAAAGCAACGTGCATCGGTGTCTCCTTTCAAATCCTCTCCTATTTTCCTAAATGCTTCCACTGTGTTCTATAACATTATAAGGGCAGTCATAACCCTTTGATGTGCGCGTTTATATATATATAATTATAAAAAAAAAAAGTAATCGATGCGAATGATTACTAACTATGAAGACGATAAATCTTCCGATTGTTATTGCGATCGGAGTTTTCTCCGAACGGTTACCATGATATGTAGATGCTTTTTGAATTGTTGAAACACCTTTTCAGGAAAGCAAGATCAGTTTATTACAACCATCAAATCAGAAATTCAACCTAATAAAATTATTGAAAAACAATCGATATCTCCGCTTATTGCCTTGGTTTTCTAGAGGGGTTTTGTTTCTCAATTGCCTTCTTAACCCAAAGAAGCAACGGTTGGCAAGAGTTATTCTCCGTTTGATCTCCGCACTGATGTTGTTGTCCGTTTCTACAGCGTATCCTAGGTAGACGAAGTCCTGTACTACCTCGAAGTTATGTCTGTCTATTGTGACGTTTTGTCCAATTCGTCGATGTTCTGTATCCTTGTTTGATGACAGCATATACTTCGTTTTGCCCTCATTAACCATCAAACCCATTTTTGCCGCTTCTGTTTCAATACTCGCAAAAGCACCTATGACATCACGCTTTTTTCTTCCCATTACGTCAATATCGTCTGCATATGCGAGCAATTGCACAGACTTTTGAAAGATTGTTCCTCTGGTGTTGACTGTTGACGTTTGAATTTCTTACAATCTGTTCAAGTATGATGTTGAAGAAATCGCATGACAGTTTGTCGCCTTGCCTAAAACCTTCTTCAAAATCAAAGGTCTCTGTGAATTCCTTACCGCCCTTGACGGAGCAGCGTGAAGTCTCCAGTGTCATCCTGCATAGTTGAACGAGTTTTGCAGGGATGCCGAAACTAGTCATTGCTCTGTACAGCTCCTCTCTGTAGATACCGTCATACGCAGCCTTGAAATCAATAAAAAGATGGTGAATATCGATATTACGTTCTCGGGTTTTTTCCAAGATCTGCCGTAATGTGAAAATTTGGTCTTTTCTGGACTTCTCAGGACTGAAACCACATTGATAAGGACCTGTCAAGTTGTTGACGTTGGGTTTCAGACGTTCACATATTACAGCAGGCAAGATCTTATAAGCGACGTTAAGGAGGCTTATTCCTCTATTATTGGCGCAATTGTGAGGGTCTCCCTTCTTAAGGATCGGGCATACGATACTGAGGTTCCATTCATCGGGCATGCTTTTTTCCGACCATACCATGCAGATCAGCTGGTGGATGCTCCTTTCCAACTGATCTCCAGCTGCCTTGAAAAGTTCGGCATCAAGGCCATCTGCACCTGCAGTCTTATTTGATTTAAGTTTGCATATAGCAAGTTTAACTTCTTCTAGGTCGGGAGGACGGCATTCTTGATCATCGTGCAGGCTGAATGGGGCAATCTGCCTGACAGCGGAACTTGTGTCCTCATCGCCGTTAAGCAGTCTGCAGAAATGATCCTCAGTAGCGACTGTGACTCTATAACTATGTTTCCCTGCTGGTCTTTACAGGCTTGAGTTTAGGGTTTGCCACCCTTGCAGGATCTTTTTACCTTTTGGTAAAACTTCCGAGTTTCTTTCCTGCGATTGTAGCTTTACGACGTCATATCTCTTCACAGCGTTATTTCGTGCAGGTCGTGAACACGATATCCTCATTCGCACCTTGGCTACAACAAGGTAGTGGTCCGAGTCAAAGTTGGCCCCTCGGAAAGTTCGGACATCTAACACACTGAAAGAGTGCCTTGCGTCGATCGCAACATGGTCAATTTGGTTGACGGTTAATTGATGTGGAGGTCGCCATGTACCTTTATGAATTTTGAGATGCGGGAAGCGTGTACTACTTACAACAAGATTTATTTCCCCAGCAAAATCGATTAGCCTCAGTCCGTTTTCGGAGGTTTTGTCATGGAGGCTATGCTTACCGATTGTGTTTCCAAAGATGTCCTCCTTCCCTAGCTTTGCGTTAAAATCGCCAAGAACGATTTTCACGTCGTGTCTAGGCCACTGCTCATATGTTTCTTCGAGAAGCTCATAGAAACAGTCTTTGGAATTATCGTCTTTCTCTTCTGTGGGGCGTGGATGCATATTAGGCTAATGTTGGCGAATTCAGCCCTGATGCGGATGGTCATTATACGCTCATTAACTGGATTTTAGCTAATCACCTTATCCCTGAGTCTTCCTCTAACGACAAATCCGCACCCAAGCGTTGTTTCTGTTGTCTGTAGTAGTCGCCATAGTAGATGTCACAGTTTTTCATCTTCTTTATGCCCGGAGTGGACCAGGTGCACTTCTTGGATGGCGGTTATGTCTGCTTTGCAGCAGTCCAGGGCGTCCGCTAATTCTCCAGCTGCACGTAGTCCGTTAAGAGATCTTACGTTCCACGTGCAGATCCGGGGGTCATTGTCCTTTTTTCGTTTGACGACCCAAGGTCAACTTTGAAATCATTATCGTTATCCGAGGCTGTTTGTTGTTTCTGAGCTGGGTTATTTTTACGTGGTTGGGTAGTTAACCCTACGCACAACCCCCAACCTGGAGGGCCAGGTCCTTTTGGATCCCTTCGGACATAAAGGGCTGGAGTATCCAGAGTCAGTACCCTGCTGCAGGGGTGTGAGTGCTGCCGTTGGCTCATTCGCCACCATCTCTGCTTCAATACCCTGTCCTAGTATTGAAAGACCCTGAAAGCCTTTAAACCAAATAATGTTGGAGTAGCTCCTTCAGGGGTTTCTGCTTTTTTGACTGCTGAAGTCCACCGTTGATTCTGTCCTTTGAATTCATCCGCTGGGACATTTACACAAAAGCTCTCGTAGACCACTGAGTTTCGTGCAGTGATCACAATTCTTTTATTCCGCATTCCTTTGCCAACACTCGCACTTACTAGTTTAGCAGGTCAGCTCTGGACGGAGCATCCCAGGGGCCAGTGGATACCGCGAGGAAGTATAGTAAGCACATTTGACGTGTTGAAGTTGCAGCATCTGGGCGCCGCCAAGTTGGCACTAGTCAGAGCCTACCCGAATAGTACAACGCCCATCCAGTAGCATCTTACTGACCAATATTTATTATACCAAATATGTCAAATAAAGTTATCGAAAAATTTATCCTGAAAAGCAAAATAATAGAAAAAATAAGACTGATTCAGTCATCATCAGTTTGTTCGGCTATGTTTTTACATCTTGCTCAGGCTTTTAATAAAATTTGGCATTTGGGACTGGTATCTGTTATCCCTTTTATGGATATTCTAATGGTCATTTACACTATCAAGAAGAAAACTACCTACTTTTGAGATGCCATGTCTAAATGGAACCCCACTTAAGGTCTCTGATCAAGCCAGCCCGATACATACTTGGGAGTGATCTTAGACAAAAAAAACTAAATTGGAGACACAAAAAAAGCTATGATAGCACTGTATTCGTGTAACAGGATACAGTTTTTTTTAGTAAAAACTGGGGACCAAATCTCAAAATCATCATGTGGATGTATACTGCCATTGTTAGACCTACTCTATCTTATGGCAATTTGGCCTTGTGGAAGGTGCTGGAAAAATCCACTCATTTAAAAACCCTAACCAAAGTACATAGAACAGCCTGTATTTGCGTAACTGGTGCAATGAGAACTACACCAACGGCGAGCTTGGAAGTAATCTCAATCTCACACCCCTTGATCTCTATGTTCAAGAATCGGCAGCAAACAGCCCACTTAGACTAAATCAGTGTAATGTCTGGAATACCAGAAAAACAGGACACGCACAGATTTTATCACGATACGCAGATAATAATATCTGCACGAATTACATAACTCCATACCTGGACTTTAAAAAATCCTTCACAACCAGCTTCCCCAATAGACAGGATTGGGAGGATGAAACACCTTACCTGAACGAGACGTCTATATCAATTTTGTACCGACGGCGACGGTTGCAAAATGGAAGTTGGAACAGGTGCGATTTCTTTTTAGAAAGCCTGAACCTAGCCAGTTCATTCAGAAGTCCAAATCACAGCAGCGTCTTCCAAGCCGAGATCTTGGTAGTTACAAACGCTGCAAAACAGGTGTCCATGATGGCGCTTTCACATGCTGATAACACTTTTTTCATTGATAGCCAAGCAGCAGATTTCTGCCACTCTTGTCAAATCAAAGCTTGTTTCTTGCTGTCGCGAAGAACTGCGAGGTTCACGGTCACAGTGGTATACCGGTAAACGAAAAAGCGGACGAACTAGCGAGCAAAAGGTCAGCACTTGACCCTTCTCTCATTGATCAATCAATCAGGTTCCCGTGTTACTTCCAGGAAACTATGACCGAAATACGATAAGAAAGAATCCGATGCGTTAATGCGCCGATAATGTCCAAAAGAATGGGCGCGAACATCTTGAATTGTGTATACATCTCGGTCTGTTTTCAGGCATCGATGACTGTGGGGCAAATTAAATCAAAGCAATTTTTGTACCACACATTTTTTTATGTGTTATTTTGAAAGCTAATATTTCACATTATTAGCAATGTTTTTACGATTACTTCATTTTTTTTTTTTCAGCTCCTACCTGAAGATTGTAATGGTTTCATGGATTTTTTTTATTACAACGGAAAACTATTAAATTGTTCCGATGTTCTCAAATTTCACAAAACAGAAGTTGGATATTGTTTCATTGCGAACAGCATTATTGATTAGTAAGCATTGTAATTTTAATATATGTAGAAATGAAGCTGGATGAAGTTGAGTGTTCAAAATATGAGGACCACGTTCTGCAAAGCGTTTTAGTTTTAGAAAAGCGTTCTGATTTTAATTTCAAGTAGGTTAAGTTGATGCGAGTAACTGAGAGGGTTTCATTTTGAATGCAAAACGCGAAGTTTTCATGATAAAAAACCTGCCGCAGTTTTTCTAAATCCATGACAGTCAAAGTAATCAATGCAAGACAACATTGTCCTCACATTTTTCATGCTCAACTTCTCTGGTGCCTTTACTAATAATAGTTTTTTTTTAATTCTAGTGGGTATTCATTTGAAAACCTGAAGTTAAAATATAAATTTTCCACTAAAGCTGCAAAGGTCTCCATGCGTTTAAGGGCATTTAGTCTTTGGGATTATTCGGTAAGACAGCTAATGTTTGTTAATTTCTAGACTTTCTTTCTTTGAAAAAAATATACTTTATTCGTCAATTGTATCGAATGGTTTGTATTTGATACTAACAACTAATTCGGAATCAAATCTCAAATGATGAATATTTTACTGCACAGAATTGAGCACAAGGTAAAATCGGTGTCGTGAAATAAGGTCGAAGGCAATAAGGTCGAATTTTTTGTTTGACCTTACTACCAACTCGAGGAAATAAGGTCGAATGTTACTGTGGCACTTAATTTGTCGAAAATAGCTTTTTTTATTTTAATATTTTATGTTTAATATTTTGCGATCATTGTTTATAAAGGCTTACTTTTGGTAGAAACAGAAATGTTCTGAGGGACAACACTTTCCACAAAAATTTTCTACATATTATTTGCATGCACCTGAAGCATTGCTTATACCTATCTGCAACCAGAACTTTGAGCACTTTTTATAATTGTGTTTGTATGAAATACATAAAAAACTACTAAGAGCCCCCAATTTTATTGTTTTATTCAAACAAACCTCAAATTGAAGAATTAATTAATTTTACCCATTTTGAATTTTTTTTAATATCATAAAATGTATGGGTTTTTGAGTGCACTTATAACTGAGATTTTTTTTTATTGTTTTGTTCATCTGTAAAAAAATAAAGAAACTCTATGTTTATCAGGCATTTTCTGAAGAAAAGTGACCTAAAAGTCAAAAACTTTGTTTCGGGAAGAAAATTTGAACACCACTTAAAATTGAAAATCTGGCAACCCTGAACCTATGAAAGCTAAACTTATCTTAAAAGTTGTTATTTCTACAAAAAATTAAGTCTAAGATTAGGTCTCTATCATCAGTATTGACAGAGATAACGTATTTAACATAGGTAAGGGTACACCAAACCTAGCCTTTTTTTAAATTGTCAAAAAGTGGTGTCAGAGTTGAGAAACTAGCCTTACTCTAGAACAATTTTTTCTTAGAATATGACCAAGAATCGCACCCCAAAGGATAATACACGAAGTACGGGACACCCTGTATAAGAAAGTTTTTTCTTATATCCGAGGATTTCGTATAAGAAAAACTCGGTTATGGGCAAAAAAAATTTGGCTTTCTCGAAGTTTCTTATATCCGTGTTACACTGTATATCTTTTTTTTTGTGGCCCATGAGCTTGACCGCATCCATACAAAGATTTGATGAAATCAATACTCTTGCTAGCATCTTGCTCAAGAATCACTCCTAGAAACTTATTAAATTCCCCCTTTTCGTTGTGTTAATTGCTCATCGAGCAATAAAACGCAAAACAAATGTAATTGCACCCTAAGAAAAATTTGTAAAGTTCGCTTCTCGAACTAAACCTAACTTCACTTGTTCTTTAACTAAATTTAGACACATGCTTCCGGCCTTCCGCCATTCTTTCTTTTGCCTCTGAATCGCAAATTAAAAAAGACTTGAACTAAGAAACTATTGTAAGTATCCTTGTTGTTTGCTATAGTTGAATTGTATTAATGATTATTTTTTGCAATAAAGGTTTTTGAAACTCTCTGCGAGTTGAAAAAAAAAGAGAGTTGTGTCAAAAAAATTTCTGCTGCCGCTAAACTGCGGCAACACGTTGACTTCGAGAACAAATTGCTATTGAATCCTTAAAAAGAATTAAATTCCCAAAATGAGTAATAAGGCCGATTCAGCAATTTCAATGTTATGCTCCATGAACTTCACACATCGTCAATTATTTTCTTAGTTCTTCATAGATAGATAGATACATTTATTGGTTAGATTTAAAATTGATTTACAATGTTTGTTATTACATTAAACTAAAGAAATGACTTAAAGCCGTCTGTCCGAGTTTGACGACGTTTATACAAAAGTTTTTTAAAAAGATTCTTCGATTATTGCTTTCCTATATGTGGATGCTTTTTGACAGTATTTATGCAGTTTGTTCCATTCGTTGCCATTCAAAATGTTTCCCATTTCTGATTCTTCTAATGATTCTTTTCCAAAGAATTGAAGTCTGAATTCTTTCAACACTGAACATCTACCCTAAAAATGATATATGTATGTTCTCCCTTTCACGAAGGTTACATAGAGAGCAAATGATTGGTAGATCTTCCCTGTGGGGAATAAAGTTTAAGTCCATCATTTCACCTCTGGCCTTAAAGATAGTAGAAATTATATCAATAGAGTACCGTTCGTTAAAATAATTATTTTCACACAAATTGTGATCTAGGTCAGCGTAAATTTCTCTGTATACTGAACTTTTAAAATGTTCAATGTTGTCAGCGTGTATTTTTTCGTCAACCGCCGCTATTAACTTGTAAAACTCTTCTTTCCATTGACAAATGTTTTCGGAGTTTATGTTCAAATTGTATCCGCAGAATTCTGCCAACTACCTGAATTCTTCGTAGAACAATATTTTTGGCTCTATGACGTGGTTTGCTATCCGTTTGATCAATCTTTCATCATCCAAAGACATGCATCTCAAAATGTAGTTGAAATGAAGCTTCACTGTTTCCACAAATAATGGTACGAGACCGGTTTCTACCAGTAACATTTTATTTGGTGTGCACTGCGGCAGTTTGAAAATTCGTTTTAAAAAGTAACGAAGTAGTTTTTCCACTGTATTGTAATGCTTACAACCCCAGACCTGGGCACCATATAGCATTATAGACTTCGACACTGTATGGAATATCTGGAATTTAACTTTTACTGATATATTGGTATCTTCCAAACAGTTTTTCCATGCTAAACTTATGGCTGTTTTTGATGCGGCAAGCTTTTCATTAAAATGTAGTTCCATATTCATGTTACTACAGATATTCATGCCCAAATATTTATATGACTTTATAATATGTAAGAAGTGAGCAATCAAACCCACCACTAAAGCGCCTAAAAACTCTCACTTTTAGCTTTTTTCTGTGTTAAAGAAAAACTTTTCGAGCTTGTTGGATGGTTTTTAAATATTTTTGATAATTTTGTTTTAAAAACGAGGTCTGACGATAAATGTGACAAGTCTGAACCCAAATTACTTTAGACCATCCTACATCCATCAGACCAAGTCTGACCAACTTATTTCACAGTTTGAAACTGTCAACCGCCCCATTACAGATTTTTAATTCACAATAGATAATTGATATCAATGAATAATGTATCAATAATTCATTAAAAATTGAATGTCAAAACATTATTTGATTGATTGCCGAAAATTTTTTTTAAGTTTGTACTAGGTATAAAGTGTGTTTAATGAAAAAAAAGCAGAGCAGCGCAGCTCAGAGCAGAGCAAGAAACATGAAAAATGTCAGGCAACAAACATTTTGTGACCTTAGCTTGTTTGCAAAATTATGTTTGGTATCCTATTATAATAAAAATCTATAATCGGAAACATTGGAATCAAAACTAAACTAACATGCGATGTTAATTCAATTAATTTAATTTTAAGTTAAATTCGATTTTAAATAGATTGCAAAACGCAAAATATATACAAAAATATTTGAATCAAATGTCAACAGTTGATTTTGACACTTTGCTCTAATCTGCTCTTACTCAAAAGTAAGTGCAGAAAATGCTGCTCTGAAGTGATCTAGAGCAGGTCATTAAACACAACTATAATAAAAAATGAAATGCTCTGGCGTATGAGTACTTTTTTGCCAATCTGCAACATTTCAAATCAAATTGAAAAAATGAACGTTGTCTGTTATAATAATGTATGTATGTAAACCGCAAATCTTTTTTCTACACTGAAATAACATACCGTTGTGTATGATGCTGTTGCTTGGTGTGAATTTTGACCATTATCAGCCTTATTCATAATAAAAAGATAATACACTGATGATCGGCTGACTAGATACACACTGACTATCTTTTTAATCAGCTTCCTATTCATAATGCTTTTTCCCCTCCGAAATAGTTGTGTCAGAAAAAGTATCAAAAATTGTAAATCTATTCCATTTTTTTGACACAGCACAACTAAGCTGCTTGAAAAAAAAAAGAAAAAAACTGTTTTGATTCTGTTTTTTGATTGATTCCTAAAGCGAAAAATAAATATTTTAAGTGATGGAAACTAAAACTAGAAAAAAACGATCAGAGAATTGGGACTCGTCTATGGTATTTGAATTTTCTAAAGAAATTTTGAATTTAAAATTTAATTTTATCTATCCATTCAGATGCCAAAATGACAATTCACTTCAAAAACAGTTACTCAGAGGATAATCAATCTCCAACCGTTGATTATCTTTATTTGCCATATTATCAGGCTGATTATCTATTATGAATAAGAATTTCTGTTTTATCATCTGATTATCTTTAAAATGCGATTATGAATAAGGCTGTATATATATAAGTCGAACTTGCATTTGACTAAAATAACAAAATTTTCGGGGACTACGAAATAGTACGGCTGTATTTTCTATATTTTTATAAAGAAGGTATTTTCTCAACTTTACAATTCTGATGAAGGCAGCCAAAAAACTTTCTTATAAAAAACTAAATTAAGGTAAATGATCATTTGCATATATACATATGTAACTAAACTATGTTTTTAATTTTATTTCAGATCAGCGCCCAAAGTCCAGAAGAAGTACCAGTTTTGAACTCGTTAACAAAAGAAATTTTTTTTTCCCAAATCCTTTTTAGCTATGATGTTGAAAAAATATTCACGGATGAAGATGCTTCAAAAAAATCTATCAAGGAAAGGAGTTGTAGATATCCTCACGAAAGATTGCAGGGATCACCTTTTCACTACAGGTATCTTTTACCATCTACCATTGTTGACCGTTAGATGAAACAAAACTTAAACATTAATTTTTAAACATTGTCCGGATTCTTTGGTTTCTTTGATAAATGAGACAATGAACCAAGCAAAACCTAGTGTATCACGAGGCCCATGATCCGTTTGAAACAATCAATACACAAAAATATACAAATTTCTAATATATTTTAACAAAAGCGAATCGAATAGCGATGTGTAGTTACAATTAGATTATATTGTAGCTTCCTGTTGATTGACATGTTATCAACGTACATAGGTATTTAAAATTTAAAATTGCATAATTGCTGTTTTTTTATATTTCGAGTTACGATAGCACCGCTACGGACACTTTTGTAGGGCATTTGGTTCTGAAAGAATTCCACCATCGACAAAGATTGTGCCTCTGAGTTGTAGAATTTAAAGAAAAAATGGCAAATTTAGCGTGTATTTTTTATGGAAAATTTTTGAACGCCAGCTGTGGTGCGTTGCTAAATAATGTAAATAAGGCCTTAAATTATAAGGGAATTATTTTTAAGTATTCTCCCCGAAAACTTTGTATGTATATATATGAAGCTAGATGTATGTATATTTGTAGTGTTCGCATGTATTTGGATAATATTTTTTGGGTAAACACTTTATTGCTCCTAGTGATCTTAATACTATAACATTTTTGAAATACATCATTTCTAGCTTTTCCTTGTGTTTGAGCTTCTTGCGCATACAATTGGAACTGGAGTATTGCAATTGTACTCTTCCAATATCCCCAGAAATTTGTAAGACACAAAATGCTTTTATTTTACAACATTGCCTATACATTTCACTTTTTTTTCAAGACCGCCCACGTTACTGTGACTTTGCAGGGAGGATTTGCCTTTTAAAAAGTAAGTATAGAGTATTTGTGAAAAGAAACGTTCAAGCTGTCCTGCTCACTTTGACGGTGTGTCAAAGTTACTGCTCATAGTCCTGGTGATACAAAGTTTATGTAGAAAAAAGACAGATTTAGCTTAAGCTAAGGAATCTTCGTCTTCTTCTTCTTCTTCTTCATCTTCTTCTTCTTCTTCTTCTTCTTCTTCTTCTTCTTCTTCTTCTTCTTCTTCTTCTTCTTCTTCTTCTTCTTCTTCTTCTTCTTCTTCTTCTTCTTCTTCTTCTTTTTCTTCTTCTTCTTCTTCTTCTTCTTCTTCTTCTTCTTCTTCTTCTTCTTCTTCTTCTTCTTCTTCTTCTTCTTTTTCTTCTTCTTCTTCTTCTTCTTCTTCTTCTTCTTCTTCTTCTTCGTCTTCTTGTACTTCTTCTTCTTCTTCTTCTTCTTCTTCTTCTTCTTCTTCTTATCTAGCTGTCTTTTTGTTTTTTCACGTTCACTTTTGCTGTTTGACTGATGTCGTCACTACAAGTTGCGTCACTATGGATCTTAGATTCCAGATACGTGAACTTTTTACACTTGGGACATTTCCATTCGAGAAAATGTCTCTGGGTCTCCTTATTGTCTCCTGTATTTTACCATTAGGATGCATCTGTTGTTGAATTGCCCGCGACAAACAACTTTCAATATATGGGACTTCAATTTGATTAACGGTATTTGGGTATCTCCTTTTACTTTGTGTGCTCCCTTCTTCTTGCTTATCACTGCCCAAGCTTTATCATTCCACCATCATGTTTCTTTGGCTTGTTGATAGTGTCTCTAGGAATAATTTGGCTCTTTTTAAACCAGTTTGGTCCTCATATTTGCAAGACAGCATGTTGATTGGAGCAGTGAATGGAAACGCATTGTCTTTTCGGGTGAAAAAAAAATTTAACCATGACGGTCCTGATGGTTACAACTTTTATTTTCATGATATTAGAAAGGATGAGCTTATTTTGACAAGACATCATAGCCGTACATCAGGTGTAATGGTGTGGGGAGCTATTACCTCTTATGGCACGAATAGTAGAATTGGAGTTGGAGTTTTTGTCCACAACAATGAACGAAAATAGCTACAAATGTTTACTGGAACGGTCATTCCAAAAATGAAAAACATTTTTGGACCTCTGACTTGGATTTTTCAACAAGATAATGCCCCAATCCACACTAGCAGGGTTCAAGCTTTCACAGAAGCTGAATTCAATCAGAAGACGTAAGTAGGATAAGGGATACTTGGGCCTGGGAATTTTCTGAGCGAGCCAAAAGGGTGAGCGCCACCCTATTTTTTTTTTTTTTTAGGTGACAGGATTTGAAAGTTGAACTTTTGATATTTTAAATATTTCTGTGGTCCAATTAGGTGTACCTGTATCCTTTTTCGAATGCATGTTTATATTTACTTATTCTCACAGGCTCTTCAACTTTAAACTTGGGAATAACATGGAGTCTGACACGGTTATATACGGTTGAGAGGAAATGTTTTTTCATTTGTATGATTAACGATGGTTTCATTTTTATTGTACGATGTGTAGAATTATTATACGTTTTAGTTAACGACGTTACCATGTCAATCCATCTATATGTACCATTCACACTGAATTCCTTCCACATGAGCGATTTTAAGGTACGATTAAATCGTTCAACGATCGATGCTTTAAGAACGCTAAATATTGAGTAACGATTTATTCGATGTTGCTTCATAAGATTTTCAAAATGCTTATTAAAAAATTCTTTTCCATCAACTGTTTGGAAATTCTTCGGAATTCGGAGATTTCAGAAAATTCCAGCTTGATATTTTCCTTCTCGAGAAAATCCTCAATATATTTGTTTTGATCCTCTTCAGATAAACATATACTTGGCCACCCTGAAGCTTCTTGCTTTATTTTAAGGTAGTTATTCATCATTGAGGTAAATAATCCCTCAGAACCTGTCTGATGATGAGGACGAGGACTTGAAACATATTTTAAAATTTTGTCTTAATGCAGAAATATATTTGGATGATAGAGGCATCACCTCTCAAAAACCCAGCTCACAGCTCTGAAGGTGTATGAAGATGTATGAGATGTTTCTATAAAGAATTATCTTGAAAAATCATACGAACTACATACACAATGTATTCAATTTGCAGTCGAGAAATTAGAGAAACACTTTTTTTTTTTTTTTTTTGTAAATGCCATTTACAGCTAAAACTGAAATTATTACTAGAGACGAATCCGATATAAATCTTCGAGCAAATCCATCTGAACCTTAGTAACACATTGACAAGATAGCAGACAATAATGTCCAACATAAATATCAAGTTCATTTTCGATGAGATCTTGGATTTTATGAAAGCACATCAACATGAGCTGCTGGAGGAACATCATGAATATCTGACAGGATGCTTATCCTTCTTGAAGATGTATAGAAACGTATCCTCTACCACATCGAAACATGGATGTCATTTTGTTAACTGCCCTTGGTCAAAGAATTTATGCCAAGACGGCCCTAATACTTGTGCATGTTATTTGATTGAAAATAAAATGCTCAAAGTAAAGAAGTTAATGTTGTTGTACGAAAGATTAAAATAAATAGATTAAAAATAAAAGAATCTTTGAAATGTATTGTTTCAAATCCAGCTTGCCGTCAAAATACAACTGCCCAAGCGCTTCTCTCTTGACCATTAATTTAGTCATTATTTGACATGGGTATCTGAAAATGAGAATTATCGATATCTTCTCACAGTAATACATACATTTTCCAAGTTTACATAGACATTTCCTTCGGTAACTGGCAGAAATTTATGAGTTCTAACAACTTCCCTTGTTAAAGGTCTGATGATCACAAAAAATTAGCGCCGGCAATGAGGATGGACTGTTTTGAACCTTTGAACAAACCTTTGGATTATTATTTTGCTGCTGGTGATGTGGATACAAATATGCCCGTGACACAGACTCCATCGACGTCTTCTGTAATCCCACTCATCAACCAATGAAAGAAATACCACAAATACAACAACATCAACCTCAACTAGTGACCTTCGATCATGCCTACTCATATGCATACTACGAGCCAGGTGATGACACATTTCATACAATGCAATTGGACCGCTGCTGCTTGGAAGTAGTGGGGCCATACGGGGAGATGTCCGTGGAAGTTGACTTCCACGTGAAAGATGACGAGCATCAGGAGCCACAGCCACAGCATCATCAGCAACAAGAACAGCAACAATTTCAGCAACTACAACAAGGTCAGCAAAATTATCAACAGCAGCAATATCCTCAGCAACAGCATCATCAGCAACAAGAACAGCAACAACATCAGCTGGAGCAACAGCATGAAAACTATCAAGAACAGCAGCCACATCAACAGCAGCCGCAACAACCACAAATAGTTGAGATCTTGGATCAAATCATATTGCAGAAACCGAAGCAAAAGAGGAAGCAGAAGCTTCCAGTTCAAGAAGAGGTAAACTATGTACCTCAATTGTTTTTCGATAAAAATAATAAATTGTTGCAATCTCAGAAAAATTTTTTTCGATAAATAAAAACAAACCGAAAAATTGAAATCATTTTTTTTATTTACTTCTCATTATTATTTTCAGAAAATAAAAGTCATGAGCGACTCTCATATAAACACTAAACGGTTCAATTTGAAAGGCCGCAAAATTAAAAACTTTTGAAATAAAAAACTTTACACAAATTTTCTTTAGCCTTTTTAATTATTCGGATTCAGCTATTGTCATAACAGTATACACAGTTTCTTTTTAGTTTTCTACCATATTTTGTTGCCTCATTTCTCTTGACTAGGGTGATATTAGTGGCATGATCAGTGCTTCTAATG